>MASP02000181.1:7457-205887 GCA_001693025.2 Colletotrichum lindemuthianum | reverse complement strand
GCCGCCGCCCCCCGCCCGGTCCCCCCCCCCCCCCCCCCCCCCCCCCCTCGCGCGCCCTCGTTCGACAGCTAACACTTGCGCAGGCTCTGTCCACTCTCCTCCTGGCATGAACTATTCCAACTACCAGCAACCTCCCAACCGTCTCCGCACTCGCGCTTCTTCCGGGACGATGCCCCTCGGGCTCGACCTCCGTGCCCAGTACCGCTCCGTCGGATCCGTACCTCCCCCAAGCCACGCCTCCACCCCTCGCGCCACCTCGGCGCAGTTCCCAACGTCCTCTGCCTACACCTCCAGCTTCTCCTCGGCACCGCTTACCGCCCCTGTCGACTTCTCTCTTCCTCGCACGCCCGGCCCCAGACCCGCCGGCGTGCCGGATTACTCCATGCCTCAGATGAGCGCGCCCATCGCCGCCCCCAACGACTTCTCCCAAGCCTTCCACGCCAGCCTCGGCACCTCGAGCTCGAGGACGCCCATGCGCGACACCTTTGGCGGTGGCGGTCCCATGCCTCCTCCCCACGGCGGCGGCGGCGGCGGCAGCGACAGCCACGGCCACGGCTCCTCGAGCAACAGCAGCGAGTACCACCCGCCCCCGAGGACGGGAGAGGAGTACGGGCACGGCTTTGGCGCCAGCGCGCTCAAGAGGAAACGGAGCTTCACCGGAGTACCAGGCGGACCTGGTCCGGCCGCATACGGAAGCACCGCGTGAAAGAACAATAACGCACCAATGAGCTCCAGCCCTTTTTTCTACTATTGTTTTCGTTTTGGGAGGAGATGCGAAGGATCAAATCTGTGGTCGAACGGGAAAGAGAAAAACCAAGATACCCCTCAATGGCAAATGGATACGGCAGACGGGGGACGAAACGGAAAACATTTGTTGGCTTGAGCAATTTTCTTCTCTCTCGCCTGGGGTTTCGGGGTGTAAGTCGGTTCGGGTCGGGCGGGAATCATGTGCTTTTTTTTTTTTTTTTTTTTTTTTTTAGGGGGGGGGGGGGGGGGGGAACTTTTTTTTTTTTTTTTTTTTTTTTTTTTTTTAGAGAGAGAGGCGAGCGCGCTGCTCAACGATACGAAACCATCATTGCTTCTTTTTTTGGACAGTCTGCGCGGGGGTTGGGGGCGGGGCGGCCTTTGGTTGTTCTTTTCCTTCTCTCCGGTCTGATTTTTTGGTGTCTTTGCGTTTTGCTTTCTCGTGCCCAAGACGGAACGTGCACATATCCCGTCTTCCATTGATCCCCGCAAAGAGTACATATCCAAGGCCTGCTTGATTGACTGTCACAAACTCCGTCTGCTGCTTCGCGACTGATTGTTTCTTTACTTTTCGGTGTCGTCCGAGGCCGAGGGCGCGCGGTTGCTAGCGTGTCTGTGGGGATGCCCTCTATCTGGTTGCTTGGAAATACCCTCCCCGCCAATGCGCGCGTGGCCCGTGTGTGTATACTAATTGCGTCTGCTGTATGTAATCTGGCGTGGTCGTGTGGTGGTGATGGATACATGGATTGACTTTTACTACCTCGACAATTGACTACCTCATACCACGTACAACTACGAAATGTGACTAGAGACTTTCTTCGTGACCCAAGACGATACCCTCGGTGCTGGAGAACATCACACATACACTTGGATTGGAGTTGGCTCAATTCGCCCTCGGCCACGGGCAGAGAACCAAGTGAGTGCTAGACTCCACCACAGGTAACAGGTTGGCAACTCAAGGCAAACGCAACCGGGTTCGCCGTGTCTGGGAACTGTCTACAGTGCAGTCCTGTCACGCGAGTCCGTGGGAGACAAGATGCTTCACGCCGCATGGAGAGAGCCTCTGTGGAGACTCGGCCCAAAAGTGTCCAGGGTCCGGTCCGTCCGCGCGACATGGCTGGCCCATCCGCATTCGCTGGCAGTCCTAGTGGCTGCCACATGGCCACCTACAAGACGAACGACCGCGGCGGGGTTGGTCGCATCCAACCCATGGATGGATGCTATTCACTCCCAGTCGTACCTCCCGCCATCACCCCACGGATGCCTGGCGGACAAGTACAGCGTCGCACGGTACCGTCGACACTCTGCATAGGCAGAGAGCCGGCCCTCCGTCAGCTCGGTCGTCGTCTGTCACGGGTAAGATGGCCTCGACGGATCGTGACCTGAACGGCCAGGGATATGTGGTCCTTTTGTGTCGCAACGTTCCGTCAAAGGCCTCGCGAGACCGGGTTTCTGTGAGCTGGTGGCGACTGTTCGAGTAACCGGATGAGCGATTGCAGGTCCTCAGGCCTGAGTTATTGGAATCGGTCAGCCACAATGGCACAGCGGCCAGGACCAGCAAGTAAAATCGGTGTCTGGTGTTAGTCGCCCGGGATATCTCTCGTGAGGTGTCGTACAAGTCGCACATTTCGAATCCGCCAGCGAGAGATCTGCCCATCCTGTCTGACACCTGCCGCACCGTATGCTCGGTTGCCATTCGGTCGACAAACTCCATGGGCCACAACCTGCCGCACCGATTGGGAAAGCCCGGAGTCTCTCATGTCTCAGGGCCGTGTTCTCACGAAATCCACCTCTCTTGCCGCAGGATACGCCTGGCCGGGGTTGTGACTCGAGTTTGCTGGCGGATCGCGCACGCAGTCGTTCCACCAAGCACGTTGAATCAAGTCTCGGTTCAGTCCCACGCGGAACACGAGGGTGGCGGCGAACCGAGCCTCACCACGGCGAGCAGGCCGCCGTCGTGTCCGGTTGCAAGAGCGTCATGCCTTACACAAAGCTTCAGACCAGAGACATTCTGGCACCGCCACGGTCACTTCGAGAGCAAGGTTTCAGTATGTGTACTCGACCGACAACGCTGAAAAGGACCTATACGAAAATGTCCCTCCGCACGCGCGTGTCTTGCGAGCGCGCCCTCGAGTGTCGGGACCCGACCCGCGCGTGCTGTGTGTGACCAGAAGTCCAGAGCTTATCCTGCGTGGCAGACTGACGTCCTTGGCCGGTGGACAGCCGCCCGAACCTTGTGCGCCTGGCCGAAGGCTGGTCTGCAGCTTGATACACGGCTTGTGGTGTCGAGCGTAAGCGGGCAGAGCATCGAGAACGCGTCTAGGTCCAGCCTCGTGCTACACCAGACGACTGCATGGGCGAATGGACACATGCATTGCAACCCCCGGATTTTCCCACGTCGAGGAGGGGTTCACCGGCTGTCATCCAGCCAAGGGTTGTCCAGATCAGCAAGCTGCACTAGCGCGAGGCATTTCTGAAATATGGTTATTGTCGGCATCGTGGAGGATGCCCGGGGTCGATGCAGAGTGCCGATCGAGACTCAACAAAAGCGGACAGGCTTACCGAAGTGCCACGGAGGATGCGGTGGTGGGTGTATGTGGTGTTATGCATGGGACACGGCTTGTTGCGCCAGCAAGACCATGCTCGTGGCAAGGGGCGGCTCGGATGCCAGCTGAGCTAAGGCGGTTGCTTCCCGAAGTGCTCAGATCGAGGGCAGAGTTGCCTTGAGTGACGCTTGGCTCGATGGGTTGTCGGAGGCAGACGGCCGACGGCAGACTCGTCAAGCATGATAGGTGGAGTCGGGCCATTGTACGTCAGGCGTCGTGATGATCAGGGTATGCGCCGTGGGTGCGATGCGGGGTATGCGACGAGTTGGAGGGTGGTTGCTGTTGCACGTGAGCCGCGTCCAAGGGTTCGTCGGCCGTTCCCACGCAGTGTAGGATCGTGAACGAAGAACCGTGGGTTGAAGTTGAACCCTCAGAGGGAGGCATCGCCTGACGCCTCGACGGAGTCGTTGCCGATGAGCCTGAAAAGAGCATCAACGGCCCCTCTAAGTGCAGGGTAAGCGACGAAGCCAAGAGAACGCCCGACCAATGAGGAGATGCAGTCGATGCGACAAGCTGCCGTTGATGGAAGGGGTATTCTTTAGAAGTGGCCAGGGGTGCAACCAGCAAAGCACAACTTGTGGCTCTCGTCTGCCATGCCGTGGGAAAAGTCCGGCTGTTGACGATTCTCTCCGAACTTTGGTGCTCGATTTGCTCCGAATGCAACGCCAAGACGGCCCGATAGAAGTTTGAAGGACATGAGTCGCTGGTATTGTGAGAAGAGCAGGAGTGCAGCCTTGTTGAGTTTAGTGCAACTGAGTCTGCTATGGACATTAATGTCCGAGAATTGAGTGTATCGATCGTGCTTGGGTAAGGTGACGTTGGTTGGAAAATGGATGTAACCGGGAGGGAGGTGCGTGGTTGATTTTGGAGAAGTAGCAGTGACTTCTTCGCGCATGTCACTGTCAACGTCATGGGCTAAAGGCAGGAGCTACGCCAACATCAAATTGGCAGGAACGAAAAGCTTTCAAGCTCTCAACGAGTCGATTAGACAGTGCAGCAATCTACCCTGTTCCTGTTCTCAGTCCACCACAATCGCACATGGCTGCTAAACTGACATACCTGAGACCAAGTTTTTGGGAAGCTTTTGGGGACCACTTTAGTAGTCGTAGAACCCCTTGCCACTCTTCTTTCCAAACCAGCCCGCATCAACCATCTTGCGCAAAAGAACGCTAGGTCTGTACTTGGAGTCTCCAGTCTCTTCGTGGAGGACCTTCATGATGGCGAGGCAGGTATCCAGGCCGATGAAGTCGGCAAGCTGCAGGGGTCCCATTGGCACATTTGTGCCGTTCTTCATGATGGCGTCGATGGAGTCTCTGTCACCAACACCTGTCTCGAGGCAGATGACGGCCTCGTTGATGTACGGCATCAGAATGCGGTTGGCAAGGAATCCGGGCGAGTCGGCAGAGACTGAGGTGACCTTTCCCATTGCTTTGCAGAACGCAACAGCCTTATCCAACGTCTCCTGGCTCGTTTGCAGACCGCTGATGATCTCGACGCCCTTTTGGATAGGTACTGGGTTCATGAAGTGGGTCGAGACGACACGGGAGCTGACCGAGGTATCCTTGGGGTCCTTGGTCGTCGATGCCGCAATGCGCGTGATGGAGATGGACGAGGTGTTCGTGGCCAGGATAGCGTGCTTGGGGCACACCTCGGCCAGCTTTGAGAAGATTTCGAACTTGAGATTGGGGATCTCGGGAACAGCCTCGATGACGAAATCCACGTCCGAGAGCTGGTCGATAGAGGTGGCCCCGGAGAGCAACGATTGAGCCTGATCGGCCTGTTCTTGGGTGATTCTTGACTTGGACACATCCTTGTCAAGGAGCTTCTCTGTCTAGGAGTGAGTCGACGGTCATGTAAGCAGAGGCAACAATGAGCTTACTGGCAAACGCCATGCCCTTTTCCAGTGCTGATTGAGATGCGTCGACCAACGTCACCGGGACTTGCGCCCTCTGGGCAGCGACAAGGGCGATGCCCAATCCCTACCATCGTCAGTCTACGTTGGTGTAGTATCACATGCCAATCAAGTGTTCTCACCATCTGACCAGCGCCAATGACGCCCAACCTCTTCACTCCAGCTGCCGAGGACACTCTTGGAGTCGAGCTGAAAGCGCGAAGCTGTCCAGGCAGCCGGGCCACAGGCCGTACGCGGGCAATTATAGTCGCCATGGCTCTTGAAGCAAGACGTCAGAAAGCAGGGATCAGTGGGGTTCCGGGGGGGGCTTGAGGAGGTGGTGGAAGGTAGCTATCGCGAGCTAACAAATGGCGAAAGATGAGCCGTTGGTATAGACGTAGTGTCTGTCCTGTGGACTTTGACTATTAGAAATGAGGTAGCAGAGAAACCGGACGTCCGAGAAGAGGTGTTGTTGATGATCCAGGGCACGATGAAGTCCAGGACCCTCGGCTAACCTCGGCCATTGAGCTAAGGCAGGTACCACCATGCCGCAACTGTGGCGCGGTGGCTTGGGGCATGATCTAATCGATAACAGCCTCCAGACTCTGATAAGGAAATAGCGGGTCGCGTAAAGTCCAATTAACTTCACCTAGGCCGAAGCGCGTTGGGACGCGTCTGGCGAGTTGATTTCCGATCTTCAGTCCACTACCGACACCGATTCCACTTGCGTATGGGGTCAGCTCAACCCAAATCGACCCCGTCATCGTCTTGAGCTGCTCATAGCCACAATGGAGGCCTCAGACGTGTCAAACGATGTCGTCCATCCCGAAGTCCGGGCTCATGTTGCCAGCCTAGTCAGCGCGGTAAGTGGGATACAGAATCCAGCAACTAGGCATTTCACACGGTTTCGAGTGCTGACTGCAGATTAGCTTGGAGGTATCAGCATAGACGACGAAACCCAATACGCTCTCGGTGATGAGGCCCTCGACGTACTTCGCGATCTGAAAAAATGGATTCGATTTTACGATGAAAAGACAAACCGCATGGATGTCGCCCGCTGCATCTCGGAAGCCAAGCTGATCGCCGACCATCTACTACCGATCCTCGCCTTGTGGCCCGAAAATGACACCGATAACAAGTTCAAGGCCCGCATCGCACTTGCGTGCCTGGAATTGCTGGTGCCCCTGACTTGGCCCATGGAACGAGATCCCGAGCGAATGACCAACAACCACCACCGCCACATGCCTGTTCTTGAACTGGCGCAATTGGGCTACAAGCGGGACATCATCAACTTCGACGGCGCCCAAATACTACACACAGCCATCCGCGTAGCACTACCGGCTATGTCCATCCCGATTGGTGATCGAAGCCCTCGCGACCAGGGTATCATCAAGCTCGCGCTTTTCTTCTTACGCAATGTCGCTATGATTACTGCTCCCCCAATTGTCAAAAGCGACGAGACCCAGACTTCGCGGTCTACGACGATTGATGCCTTTTCTTTCCAGGACATTTTCATGGTCCTCCTCATGATATCTTCGAATATGGGGGAGGATTTCCGGACGGAGGACGTCGTCGTCATGGAAGTCATCTATCACTTGGTGAAGCAGGTGAAAGTCGACGAACTCTTCATGGACGACAAGCAGTTGAGCAAAGCCAAGGGACAGGAGCTCACCAGTCTGCTGAAAAAGGAGGCAGCGATGCGGGGCGCTCATGCCCGACCTACACGACACAACCGTTTCGGCACCATGCTTTGGGTGCAGCGCGAGGATGGCAAGATGTCAACCGTTACCGGACAAGATGCGCTCGTAGACAGCGCAACACGACAGATGAAGCTCGACGAGTCAAAGAAGTTCAAGCCCGCGCGCAGGGCGAAAAAGGAGGAGGTGGAGTCGAGGGATCTCGGAGCTCCCGTGCGGCTCAACGAGAGAGCTACCGAGCAGCTGCGGACCTTTGTCGAAGACTTCCTCGACGCGGGTTTCAACCCATTGTTCGAGCATGTCCGCAAATCGATAGACAGGGAAGCGCCCCATGTTCTTACATATCACCGGCGGCAGATGATGTACCTGGTTGCTTGGTTCTTGGAGGCGGAAAGACTGCGCAGGAAATCTAAGCAGGACTCGAATAAGCCGGGCGCCGACGACGAGGTCAGCAGCTTCAATCTCGTTGCCGGTGTCCTGAACCAGGCCATGTTCGTCACCCTCATGAAAACTATGCACGACTCTTGGGAGCATAAGGAGTGGCCAACACTCACAGCAGCCATGAGATGTCTTACCCAGATCCTTCTCACCGTCCAAGAGATGTCGGATTCAGGGAACGAGGATGACGAGGAAATTGCGGAAAACATTTTGAGCCGCTTGTTCTACGAAGACTCTACACACGACCTGATAGCCAATGTCGTTCGGCAGTACAAAGACCAAGGTTTTGAATATCTCGATTCGTCGACTGAGCTCACCCACCACTTTCTGCGCATCTTGGAGGCATATTCGAAGCAAAACGTAGATATGCAAGTTCGATCCCGAAAGCGGACACGACGAAAGAAAAAGGCGGCGCAGGAGGCAGCTGGAGACGACAACTCCGACGTAGAGAACGATGATTCGGGCAATGACGAAGCCAATGCCGAGCGAGAGACCAAAGAACGCAAGTTCGATTTCCACCGATTCGCCAACCGTTTTACTCCCCAAGGCGTCGTCGATACATTTGTGGCCTTTGCCAAATTCTACCGAGATCTCGACGATTCTCAACTGAAACGCGCTCATCGATACTTTTATCGCGTAGCGTTCAAACAAGAGATGAGCGTCATGCTTTTCCGTGTCGACATCATTCACCTGTTTTATAACATGATCAAGGGGCCCGAGCCTATCGACAAGAGCTCCGGCATGTACAAGGATTGGGAAGAGCTATCCAAGCAGATAATCCGAAAGTGCACCCGCAAGATTGGTGAACGCCCCGAACTCATTGTCGAGATGCTCTTCTCGAAGCTCGGCAGTACGGCGCATTACCTCGAGTTCGGATACGAGAAGCAGACCATCTCGTCGACAGCGAAACCTGCGGCGGAGCTCGAGTTCAAGAACACGGAGGAGAGAGATCAGCAGATTGCCATTGTCGTGGGTGCGCTTCTCGACAAGAACCGACCGGATCACATCGCGTGGGTCAAGAAGACGCTCGAGACGGTGGAGGCCGAGCGTCGTGCCTGGGCATCTGCCAACCAGGTCATCCCATCCGTCGAGGGCACCGCGGGAGAGTCTACAAACGAAACGGACACCAATACCAGCCTGCCCGATGTTTACAGTAAGTCGACTCTGATTTTTTGCCCCTCGCTCAGTGCTCTGACATGTCACAGCCGTTCGCCCGGACGACGACGCCCGCAAGACGGCCATGTTCAAGAATTCCCATTTGCGTCTCCTGATGAAGCTCGTCGGTATGGAGAGACTCGCGCCCACGATTGAGGAGACGCCGCAGTCTCTATGGGTTCTCCCTCCTCATGCCACCGCCGACAACCTGCGGGAGAGCCTCGACTTCATCAACAAAGCCGAATTCGACCCGCCAACCTTTGAGGATGGCCGCGCTGCCGATGACCAGCTTCGACGCAAGAAGGCACCTCGGAAGCGCGCGGAGTACGATGACGATGACGACGATGACGATGATGGGTTTCTGTTCGAACCCCTCGGACCTACCGTCCGCAAGGCCATTGACGATCCCGCGTCGAATAAGCCGAAGCGCAGGCGGCGCAGAAAGGCGAGCGAGGACGGCGAAGAACCGAACGACTCGGAACTGGAGGAGAAGGCCAAGAAACGCAGAGACAAGGAAAGAGAGAAGGCAAGGAAAATCAAGAGCGAGGCCTACGTGCACGCGAGCGACGACGAGACGGACGAGGAGTACGACCGAGACTTCTTCCTCCGCGAAGAAGCGCAGCGTCTGCAGACGGCTCGTGCTGTGGAGCGTATAGCCGTGACGCAGCCGGCCAAGCGAGCTGCTGTTTTGCTTGATGACAGCGACGACAACGACGACGACGTCCTGGTCGCGACGAAGGGCACGCAGTCGCCCAAGCGCAGCGCTGACGTCGACATGGACGCCAGCGAGAACGAGGCCGGTGACAAGACACTGTTGTCGAGCCCGTCGTCGTCGTCGCAGGGCAAGGCGAGCAGGAAAAGGAGGAAACTGTCTCCAGAGGAGTCTGCAGCCAAAAACTCTGAGGAGGCTGCGGATGCTGATGCGGAGGGCGACGACGACGATGTCCCGCTGGTTGCGGCAAGACCGAGGCAACGCACCAGGGGCGGTTTCGTCATGGATAGTAGTGATGAAGAGTAGATCTAGTATCAGGCGTTGAGGATTTGGGTTAGCATAGCGTAGGACTTTTATGGTAATGATACGATTTATGCAAACGAAGCTATCTGTTGGAAGACGCGTGTCAAGCAAGCCCCCGACGACGCTGCTGCTATGTCGTTTCCCAGCAAGTTCTGCCACCAGTCTGGGATTATACCACGAACTTCACCAAACCCCCAAGCGACGCTACCAAGTCGTTCTCTCGACTCCCTGCGATTCTGCTAGGATACCCAAAGTACAGGGTCGTCAAGCGGATTCAATGTTTAGGCAGCAACCATGATTAGATTTGGGAACAAAGAGACTACATATATCGCCCCTAATTCATTCTTCCTTGCGCATCTCGTGTTCATCGTCTTCGTTAGCGTGATGTGGTATCATGGAAATCAGCGCAATAAACAAAAATCAAAAATTCAAAACCCCCCATTCCCTCTCCTCTCGCAAGTCACGCTACCCGATTCAAATCCCCGGGCGGCGTGACAACAATGGTGTCAGGACTAGCCTGGTCGAAATCCGCATCCGCGCGCAAACTCCCACCCGGCGTCTCGGACGCTTCGCGGATCCGCTCCAACCGCCACGACGCCTCGTGCGGCGTCGCGGGCTGCTCGGGACCACTCCGTTCCGCACCATGCACGACTACACGATCCAGCGGCGCCGCGGCATGCGCATGCTGGGCAAACTCTCCCGCGCTCTCGCGCAGGTGGGCGGCGAACCCCCTCACGCCGTGGAGGATGTGTTCCGGCGCGTCCCAGGCAAGCAGACCCGGCGCGCCGACCACGCGGCGGGTTCGGAGGACCGTGTACCCCGCGTTCGCCCAGGCGGGACACGCGTAGGCCGTCGTCCGGCGCGGGTTCGGAGGAGAAGACTCAGACTCGGGGGTTCGGGGCGCGGGCGGATCTGAGAATACCGTGATGGCGACCTTTGGCTTGACTGGTCTTCTCGGAGCTAGAGGTTCCGCGAGGCGACAGTGCGCCCAGGACCGCAGCGCGCTCTCGGGGCCGGGGAGCCATGCCGTCTGGGTGAAGGTCACCACCTCGGCGGGCGGAAAGGCGCGCTGGGCGCCGAGGGTGCGGAGGAGTTTGAGGACGAGGGCGAGCAGGCCCGCGGGGGAGTCGCAGAGTGCAAAGGAGGGTGTGTTTGGGTCCATAAGCCCCCCGCCTTGTTGTCGGGTGGTGCTCGCGGCCGGCGGTTTTGGGGCTGCTGCCAGGTTGAGGGAGTGGAAATCGGCGTCGTGGTACCCGAACACGGGCGCGCGGAGGAAGCTTGCGACGGACCACTTCACCCACTCCAGCGGCGCGGTTCTCAGTGTCGGCGGCGCGAGGGGCGGGTTGATAAAGTGCGTGCCGACGCAGCTTTCGGCGTGGTGGCAGGCGAGGTGGTTCGCGAGGGCCCAGTCGATCCGGGCCGGGCTGGAGGCGGCGCAGGCGGCGTTGGAGGTGACGTAGCGACTATACGACAGCCTCTCCATGACGCGGTTGAGGACGTCGGCGGTCGCGGGGATGAGCGCCGTGTTGCTCGGTAGAGCGTCGCTGAAGCCCAGCCCCGGGAGGGAGGGGATGACGAGGTGGAAGGGGTGCTGGGATGCCGGGTCCTCTGGCTCCGTGAGGGGTTGCACGAGGTGGCCGAGCGCGAGGTTGGTGAAGGGGAACGGGGGGATGAGCAGCAGCGGGATGGCGTTGTCGTGAGGCGACCTGACGTGGATGAAGTGAAGTCTCACCGAGGCGTCTGACCCGGGAACGGGCACGGCGGTGCGGAATTGTGGGAGTTGGTCATTGAAAGCCCTTTCTTGTTCGCGCCAGTCGTACTTTTCCAGCCTGGGGAAATAATCTCAGTAAAGGCGAGAGTCTTGAACTCGATGACTGGCCAAAACTCACCAGTAGTCGATCAGGGGTTCGATCAGAGGTTTCGGCTCCCACCACTCGTGAGATTTGGATTCCGACGCCTCATGGGGCAGCCTCGTCAGCTCGAGCTTCCGTCTTGTGAGGTCGAGGTACTTGCTCGACACCTTCACATTGCATTAGCCTTGAGCCTTCCGTGAGCATCTCCAAGTTCTCACGTGGATCCGGTATGGCCTGATCTCATCCCCCAAGAGAACAGCACTAGCTTCGAGTGGTGTACCCATCGTGAAAGCTACTGGGCATTGTCTGTGACAACACCACAACAGCAGGAAGACACAGCCAGTTCGAAGCACACGATGGCCAAAGGGAGGTCGAGAGAGGAACACGAGACCAATTTCAGGGTCCGCAGGCTGCTGCCAGAAAGGGGTTCCCACACATAAGTACAGCTAAGCAGACTATCGAGTCCAACCCGGCCTCGAAGCCCTGCATCGTCTCATTGCTATGCCCGGGGGCCCTTTAATAACTTCACCTAACCAAGTCTCCCCAGCCGAGCGCTTCTGCATCTCGGTTGAAAGGTGTTGTGGCACTGTGTGTGTGGCTTGCCCTCCAACGCTTGTCAGACGGCTCGTGAGTGGCTGCGCCGAGAGAGACGGTGAGTCTAGAACGACGCCTCACCGATCCATCTGTGGCGGTGCGTACGAATCCCCGTCACTTTGCGGAAATGATCACCGCTTTTTGCTCGTCTTGCCAGGTACAGAGTCGCATCCAACCAAGCGAAGTCGTCGATGGGATGCTTGGTATGGTGCGTCTATTGGCCTTTGTTCAATCTTGCCCCTGGTCAATTGTGTGTTGGCACACTTGCCACGACAAGCCACACCTTTCGACTTTCCCCTTCTATTCGCATGTCACTTGGGCAGCTTTTGAGGTGCATCTATCTGTTCACGACATGTCGCAGTGGCTGGCTTGCTGTGCATACATCATGTTCAATGTCTTTATTTTTCTGTACGGGAGCTTTGCTATGCCAGACCCCAAAGACGCGTCATTTTGCCACGACTAAAAGCCCAGACGCCGTTTGCACACTCGATCCCGAATCCAGCATGACCGTCCATCGTATGGAGCTCCCGACTTTTCTGTGTCACCTCGTGACATACTTCGCTGCGGTTTGCAAGAGGCTGCCTGTAAAAGACCCAATCTGTCATGATGCTCTGTGCCGCCAGCTCTAACATTTCGTTGGTCTCATTATCGCCACATGTACTGCCGTTT
Organism: Colletotrichum lindemuthianum; assembly: GCA_001693025.2. NCBI lineage: Eukaryota > Fungi > Ascomycota > Sordariomycetes > Glomerellales > Glomerellaceae > Colletotrichum > Colletotrichum lindemuthianum. Next base: position 193,225 of record MASP02000181.1, on the reverse strand, counting down.
ATTATCACATCCCTGCCCATCCGAGGCCGGGCTCTTGCAGGCTGCCTTCATTTGCCTGCTCCGTGTAACAACCAGATACGTGCCCAAACGAGCGGTCGAAACAGCTCATGCGGGTCGTTGAGCAGCCCCTGGGGCACCGCCTGAAGCTCCCCGTAGGTTCATGGCGCCAATACGAGAGACAATGTTGCTTCCCACAGCATCAACCGCGCCCCTAGGTGAGGTCAGACTTGGTCCCTGGGGTGCCGTCTCCTGCACGCGGAACAGCTTGATGGCCGTGCCGTTCCAGATACCAACCGTCCCCTTGGACACCTGGACCTCACTGCTGAAGACAAATCCCCACAAGAGCGATTCGTACCAGCCGAGCGCCATCTGCGACCACTCAAAAGAATGAACACGGGGCGGTGTCGCGTCGACACCGACGAGTCTGATCTCCTGGATCTTCTTGAGCGTCTCGCGAGAAGCGGCCTCGTTGGTGAGCGCCTGCCGCGGCAAGAGGGCCGAGACTTGTTGGATCACACTGAGGATCGTGTGGAGTGGTAGCTCCAGCAGCCAACTCTCGATCCAATGCGCAGAAGGCTCGAAGGCTCCGGCTTGGGACATGCCGCTGGCTGAGAATCCACCCAGACTCGTTGTGCTGTTTTGCCTCGAGAAGTTGCTCATACCAGCAGGCATCTTGCCCCTGGCCTTCTCTGACATGCCGCGAAGCTGGGTGGGAACTGCGTCCTCGGCGAACGATGCCTGCGATGAGGTGACGGACGGATTTTCGCTCGTCGTGGACTGCGCGGGTGTGGGATGGTGATCCTCATCTTCGCTATCATCTTCGTCATCGCCAATCGCGAAAGTGCCGTCTTCTTCTGGCACGTCACTCAGAGTGGTTTGTCGAGGCTGCGACGTTGTCGGACTTCGGATACTTTCCACAGAGCTTCTGACCGAACCTGGCTCAAAAACGTCCACGCTTGCTCCTGATTCCTTCCGACGACGATTTCTACGCTCAATCTCTTCTTGTCCACTTTCGAGAGTGAAGCTGCGAAGAGCCTCTATGCGCTTTTTGTTGCGTAGGATGGCATATATGAGTTCGGGGTTTTCTGGCAGGGTTCAGTTTAGACCTTTACCATCTCGGTCTCGGTCTCCGGTGACTCACTCTGGTACTGGTGCTCGACAATGGAGTTGATGGACTCCAACAATGATCTCAAGAGGTCGTGGTTACTGTCGTTGGCCAAAAGGAACGATGGGGATGACATGGAAGAGAACAGCTGCATCAGTTTTGAAGCCGTTGCCTGACTAAGACCTTCCAGGTAAGCTGCGATATTGTTAATGACAGCGAGCAGGGCGGGGTAGATGGCCGTCAGTCTGCCTTGGCTCGAGGTGATGAGGTTGAAGATTGACTTTTCCAAGTTAGCATTGGGACATCCAGGACGACGCTTCAAGTCTCACGTGAATCAGAAAGTCGGCATATGTGCCGTTGAATCCCGGCAGTCTGATCGTCAATGGCAAGCTGTCTTGTCGTTCAAATACGCGATTCAGGTTGGTGCCAAAGTTCTTCTCTACACTTAATGTTTGGAGGAGGAACGCGCACATGCGCACGACACCCTGCTTAGAGGGATCGTTCTTGTACTCCAATGCGTAGAACAGAGTCAGCACTATGAAATCATGCACCCGTTCAGTGTCGATGATGAACGAGCGGAACCTCTTGTTGCACTGAGTGATTTCCCAGAAGAGCATAATGATCTCGGGAGCAAACTTTGCTGCAGGCTGCCCACCAGGCAGATACGAGCTCTTCTCCTGAAGGGGTTGGTTGAGTATCCGTGTCATGCCGTCGACGATGAATTGAAAGTCTTGGGGGCGGTGAAGCCTGCCAAGAAAATGACGGTAGAAGTTCTTCGAGGTGTTGCCGTCCTGGTCGGGTATCGGGTATAAGAGAAATGTGAGGAGAAGTTGCAACGTGTATGTCACCAGGATCTGCTTCTCGTCCTTGAAAACCAGAGTATTGTATGGCACACGCCAGGTTGCCGGGTTGTACTTGAGTGTCTGTTTCATGTCAACCACACGATCGAGCCGCAGCGTACGCGAACGTCGTTTGACTTACTGTGTTGAGGAGCGAGCACAAAACGGAAAGCACGACCTGCTTGTCGGGACAAGTGCAAATGTGTGTCAGGGCCCTGGTGCCTTTTTGAGGCAAAGTAGTGGGTGTCATGTACATGCTCTGACTGGTGATGGTCAACAGCAAACGCAGTATCTCGCTTCGGTTGCTCTCGTATTCCTTCGTGGTAGCAACTGATGTGTTGCAGCCAACGCCACTTTGCCATATGGCGTATGTGACCTTGGACCGTCCATGGGGCTGCCTGGGAAGTGTGAGGTCGGAAAAGAAGAGCAAGTCGACCAGAGTATCAATAAGCTCCTCGGCGAGAGGCTTGGCGTCTTCAAAATCTTCCGTGTCGTTCCTTGGCGACCGTGGGCTGCCGAGGGCTCCGTCAAACAGCACCTCGTTAGCAATGGCAGACTGCCGCGTCCTCTTCCTCCTGGCGCCCCAGAAGAACTTCTCCTCCCATGGCTGAAGGTTCTCTGCTTCGTACAAGAAGGGAAGAATGCGTGTCAGGATTCGGATGCAGTTGAGGGCGTCTCTCTCGGGGGCAATTTCGGGATCGGGAAACGAGGGATGGTGGCGTAGAATAAATAGACGAGATGTGAGGGCGAGTATCAGCGTTTCCAGATTCTCTAGGGCCTTGTCCCTCGTACGGCGAATGTCGGCGGGGGAAAAGAGGCTGAAGACATCCTCTGACGATTCGGGGAGCTCCCAGAACTACACGCGATCTGGTCAGTATTATAGGCGGCGCAGATGGTCGTGTGCATGGCTACGTACAGAGGTCCAGTAAGAGTCATCGGGTGCTATATGTTTTTCTTCAGACAGTCTGAAAATGCCTTGCTTGAAGACAAGCTTCGAGTCGCTGGCGCCCATGTTGTCACGAACTGAGCATATCTATCGGGGGATTCTTACGATAAAGGAAGCTTGAAGACGATGGTGCACAAGTACAGACCTCAGTTACGGATCCAGACCAGGCCAGAGGCGCCCAGGTCACGGTGCTACGTAATGCCAAAAGAGTGGGGCATCTATGCTTCTAACCAATCAAATCCTAAAAGCGGGGTAGGCGATCCCTGGCGTCCGTTCCCATACTATCTCTGTGCATATTGTGACTGTTAGAGCAGGTGCCTAGCTGCAGACTACAGTACACAGTAGACACTCAACACCTTATCAGATTGATGGCGAGGATGTACCTTGCTCCATGGACTGCTTCTTTTGGAAACGTTGTATATTCAAAGAATGGCTGATGACATGCAACCGTTCGCAATTCATATATTACAAAAAAAATGCACAACAACTGATGCTGTTCGAATTAGTCGGTCAGTCGTATACTCTGTACACCCATCTACAGCAGTGATCGACTGCATCTGACAACACCAGACCCATCTTCAACCATCGGCTGACGCAGATCTACACTCGGTGTACCACTCATCCCATGGTCACGAAAACAGACATTGAAAAGTCGCTGTCTCCAGACCATCAAACGGGCTCAGAGCGTCAGCTGGACGTCACTCAGAAGCGAGGGCCACAAGACAAACGCCATTCTCCAAGCCAGTAAAGTAATTGTAAAAGTCATCAAGACAGCTCTTTTTACAGAATGTTTCTTTCGAAAATACTCAGTGCATCCAGCTACCACCAGAAGATCTCCGACCCCTTTCGTACAGCCACTTGTTGTTCAGGCCAACGCTAGTACGCTTTCCAGTTGACGGGCTCGGCGTTCCGGGGTCAGGAAACAGAGATGAACTCGCGCTTGCTCCCAGAGTGCTGTTTCCCAATGTGCTCGAGCCCAAGTTAGTGGAAGAGCCGAATGAGGAGCGGCGGTTGCTGCTGAGGCTCGCGGAGAATTTGGTAGGGCTGTTGCCGTTCAGCGGCGAGAGGGAGTACGATTGTCCGTTCAAGGATGAGTTGAGCGCAGGACTACCCCTTCCTGAAAGAGGGGAGCCGGAGAAGCTGCGGTTGCTGGCGGGAGACCCGGCCAAGGAAGGAGTGCGCGAGTATCTGGGCGGGGTGCTGAAGGTCGCGTCTGGTGTTGGTGCGACGGAACTCGGTGGCAGACCCAGAAGCTTGCGCTGGGCGGGCGTCAAGGGTATGTCGGCCAGGTCGTCGGGAGCTCGAAACAGAGGCAACATAGCCATTCCAATGTTGGCAAGGGGTACGAGCTGGACCACGTAGTACGCCCAGCCGAGATACCACCGAAGGGAAGCGCTGAACCTGCTACTGGTCAGAAACGCCGAGGCTGTAGGATAAAATAAGGTTTACCATTGGGCGGGAACATAGGACCACGCGAGTATCTGGGAAAGCCAAAGGATCAAGAGGAATCCGATATTGAGAGCAATACGACGAACATTCTTCTCGGAGAAGGTGGTCGCGTTGCGTCGTCTCGTTATCTCGTTCAGACGAGGGTGTCTCCAAGTGCCAGGACTGTCGACAACAGGCGCCGACTTTTGGGGTGTCGAGCGGACTGGGGTAGTCACCGCTGCTCTACTGGCCGATGACATGATTTCTGTAATGTCTGCTTGCGAGCAGATGCACAAAGTCTCGCCGGGGTCGAAGTCGAAGTCGAAGTCGAAGTTCGGGATCAGGGTCGAAGCCTGCTCAATGGCATGTCAGACCTTGACAGGTAATCACGCACTCGCTCGCTCAGTGCGGGGCTGACTCACCGATAAAGGTAGATGCAAATCTGTGATAAGTTAGTGGTTCCGTTTCCGACGCTGCGCTGTCGCCAGGCGCGAGCGTGGTTCTATGCGCCGCTTCGAAGTCGAGGTGTTGATGTTGATGGTGATGCGTATGACAGGGCCCTGGCATGGGCTGCCAGAAAAACAATGCACCAGCCACACAGAGGGCCGCAGCAACCGGCAGAACAATGGAAAGCGGTCAGATTGAGGCCTCGCAGAAGAGTGGGTACCCAGCTCCAGCTGCGATGCCGTGCTTCAAATGGTGGTACCCACCTGCCTGCGAGTACCTCCTTTGTGGTGGCGCACGGGCTGGGCCGGATGGTTGAAGGGCACGTAAGTTAGCTACCTACCTTGCCTAAGGTACCTGCGTTTCGCTGTAGAACAGCTTGGAATTCCCCCAATGCCTAGCCCCAGCGTAAGGTAGGTAATTAGTTTATTGCGTACTCAGTACGCAGTAGGTATGCTGATGATATCTTAAGGTACATTCGAGTCAGTGCCTCTAAAGAGCCTAGCACCTCGTTATTGGGTTCGCAGTAGAGGACCCTTCCTGAAGGCCCCTCCCCTGAAGCGTCCTCTCGAGTTCCAAGTGCCGGGGGGTATGTCAGACCCCCGCCGAGTCTGCCAGCGCAGCCCACTTCACCACGACACCTCCGAGCTTGAGCTCCGCGGCACTGCCTCCTGCTGGTCCATTTTCTTTTAAACAAGACCTCCGAGCTTTCCATGCTGGCCGCGTAACGTCGCCTGTTGTCCTCACATCTTTCGATACCGATACCTACTATACCCCATACGGATAGACCGAACCGAACCGAAACGCTTCGACGAGTCCTCCGGAGCGCTTCCCACCATGGGGTTCTTCGACAACATCATGCTCCAGCTGGACGAAGGCGTTTCGGGTTTCTTCGGACAATGGAACGCCTACACCACCGGCCTCTTTACTCTCCTTGTCGCAATAGTATCGTACCGGATCTTTTCTTCCCAGGACCCAGATACCCATCCTATGCTGCTTGCCCGCCAGGCGCAAGGCTCTCCTGTTCGACAGAAAGGAGAATCGCCCGTCTATCGATCCCACTCCTCCCCTCACGGCATGCCGCTGAACACCGGGCTCAACGTCAAAGACCCGGGAGCGTCGAAATGGTCGAGGGGTCGCGACGGCGATCTTCGGGACATCTGGAAAAGAGCGGCTCTCGGTGCGCCTGATGAGGATGGCAAGCCCTCTGTTGGCAAGGGACGCTTGCTAACAGTGTTGGGCTCCGAGAACGTTCTTGAACACAAGTTGGGTAAGTAAAGTTACTCTTGCGTCGTCGTGGCATGCTAACATCGTGTAGATGATGTTACTCGGCAAATCAACTTGATCGGTCAGCACATTCACGAGCAAGGCGGTCTTCGTGTTGCCATCTACCTTCCCAACTCCATTGAGCTCCTGGTTTCCCTCTTCGCCTGCAGCTTCTACCCCAACCTCACCGCCATTCTCATCCCTTTCGACGTTTCGAACGAGGAGCTCATCTCCATGCTCCGTCGTTCCGCCGCAGACACCGTGATTACCGCTCCGGGCGCGTTCCCCTTTGACCCCGTCGTCAAGGCATACCCGGCTCTCCGCCAGCTTATCTGGGTTGTGGACGAGGGCAGTAGCCACATGGACTGGAACGAAGTTCCCGAAGGCACCGGCGGAAGCGTCAATGTCGCAACCTGGCAGGACATCATCCGCGAGGCTCCTTCCGAAGCCGGGAGGGAGTTACCTGCGCCCGACAAGGAGTCTGAGCCCAAGGATGTCATCACATTCTGGCAGACGAAGCCTGGAACCATGGAGGAAATGGTGCGCTTCACCCAGGCCAACCTGGTATCTGGAGTTGCTGGCCAGCTTGCTGCGATTCCCGCGAATCAGCGCCTCAGCCCATCTGACCTATTCCTGCCGGCCGACGCCCTGACAAACATTCACCCTCTTAGTCTCACCCTTGCGGCACTCTACTCCAACGCTTCGGTTGCCTTCAACTCGGTCGCAGGAAGGTCACCCGATCTGATCTTGGCAACCCAGGGAGTTGCTCCGACGGTGATTGTGGCCACGCCAGAGACACTTTTGAGAACCCACCAGGAGTCAGCCAACCGATTGTCGTCCGCCATTGCAAAGGTTGCACACTGGGCTCAGTCCCGGTCTCTGACGGAGAAGGGTGTGATGCCCGTCGCCTCGTTCGCCTCACGCCTCAACAGCGCTTCCCGGCCAGCGATTGGCAAGACGCCCGGAAAGCTTCGTCTGGTCTATGTCGCCGACAGAGTTGGTGCCGAGTCACCACCTCTGTCTTCGGCGGATTTGTCTGATCTCCGTATTTTCCTGGGCGCCAGAGTCATCTATGCTCTCACAGCTCCCAAGGTTGTGGGAGCTGTCGCCCAGACTGGCTACTACGACTACAGGGTCCATGATGACAAGCGATCTCACTTCGGCCCGCCTCTAACGAGTACCGAAATCCTTTTGAGAGATACAGAGGAACACAAGAATGCGGATCAGGCGTATCAGGGAGAGGTGAGTTTCGAGCGCAAAAACAGCACGTTCAAACTAATGCCGAGCAGATCATTGTCAGGGGACCCAGTGTCGCAGGCCGCGAGGCTTCGATTAATGCGGTTGGAAGGATTCGTGACGACAACACTTTGGCGTATGCCTAAAATGGCGTCGTCGCACTGTTAGAGCGTTGCCAAGAGTCATACAATTGATAGCCTGTCAGGCGCTTGTCCATTCTTGTATGTTTTGTTCATGTTCAGAATACATTGCCAGCCTGTTCCTGTGAGTGACGTCAAGTATATCATACATGACCTAGCATCATATCCTTATGGTGCCATGAGGCTAGTACTCTATTCGACGATAGTCGACCTCGGATAAGATATTATATGTTACAGTGGCAAGCATCTTGCAGTCACCCATCTTTATTTTTTACTGCAGTGCATCTTGGGGTGAGAAGGCAGTTACCGAGCCCACCAGAGAATCTTGGAGTGGACCACGAAAACTTGCTTCGATTTCGGGCTCGGGGTCTGGAAGACGCATGTCAACCACACCATCGGAGCTCAGCGTCTCTCGATGGTCGAATGCAGGACGTACTGCTTCATCAGCGAGATGGAGACGAGGGCAACAATCGACATTCCGAGCATGGTGAGCCAAACGCTCCGGAAGGCCTCCATGAAGGAAGCGACAACGCCGGGCTTCCACCCGGGAGGAAGGTGCTTCAGAGCGTCGAGGTCGTCTCTGATGCGCGCGATGATCTCGGCGGCATTCGGATAGTCGCCGAAGCGGTCCCAGAGGCGGCCCTTGAGCACGTTTTGGTAGACGGCGGAGCCGATGGTGATGCCGACCGTTCCACCGAGACTTCGTGCGAGGTCTGCGTCTTATCAGAAACTGAAGCTGAGGAGGGGTTGGGGGTAATGGAGATGCAACTTACACGTCGCCGAGGTAATGACGGCTTGCTGGGAGTGCTCGACGGCAGAAATGCAACCGAGAAGGGTGATGGTCAACATGGCGCCGTAACCACCGCCCAGCAGGAAGAACACAATGTAGTTGACCCACGCGGGCGTGTCCGCGCCAAAGGTTGTGAGAATAAGCACGCCGACGTTGAATATGACGAGCGCCACGATACCCGGGATGACATACTTGCCCGTCTTCTTCATGATGTAGCCCGCTCCGATGGACGTGATGGACACACCGAGCGGCGAGGTCAAGATGCGCAAACCCGCATCCGTCGCAGATAGTCCGATGACCTGCAGATACAGCGGCACGTAAAACAGCCCCATCATCATGACCATGGTGCACAGCAAATTGGTCACGCAGGCCGCGAGAATGGTCCTGTTGGCGAGCAGCCGCACGGGGATGACGGGCTGCCTCACCCTGCCCTCCCACACGAGGAACGCGCCAAACGCCGCAAAGGACAGCGGGATCGTCGTCAGCGGCAGCGGGTGCAGCCAGGGCGTCAGGTTCCCCCCGGCGTTGAGCCCCAGCAGCAGCAGGACGAGGAAGGAAATCGTCAGGAAGACGCCGCCGAAGTCGATGCGCGCGAGGTACGACTTGTCCGAGGCCTTGGGCGGGACCTTTACCAGCACGGCGACCAGCACCGCCGACACCAGCACGGGCGGGACCTGGACGAGGAAGGCGAGGCGCCAGCCCATGGCGGTGTGGTCGTTGATGAGGCCGCCGAAAACGCCGCCGAGCATGGCGCCGGAGCCGTAGGCGATGTTGCCGATGCCCTGGAAGATGCCGCGGCGGCGCAGGGGGATGAGGTCCGACGCGAGAAAGGTGGAGATGGACATGAGCCCGCCGCCGCCGATGCCCGCGACGACGCGCCCGAATATGATGGCGCCCTGCGACTGCGCGAGGCCGCAGATGAGGTTTCCCGCGGCGAAGAAGACGTTGCTGAAGACGAGGCCGGGCCCGCGGCCGAATATGTCGGTGAGGCGGCCCGAGATGGGCTGGCACGCGGCGTTGGAGATGAGGTAGGCTGTTGCGAGCCAGCTGAGGAGGCTGAGGGACTTGAACTCGCTGGATATCGGGCCCGAGAGGGTTGCGATGATTGTGCCTAAGGAAGGGGGGGAGGAGAAGGTGTCAGTTGAGTGAGATGGGACTGTGAGAAGTGAGTCGTACTGTCTATCGCGCCGAGGAACACGCCAAAGTAGGATGTTCCGAGGATGAGCGCCAGGCGCGTGCCGGAAACGCTCTCGGCGATGACGGTTTGCTCATCGTCGTTGGCGATCGCGGCGGTGCCGTTGGCGTTGATGTTGCCATTGGCGAGCAGAGGTGTCGTTTCCGAGTTCTCACCGGCTCCGGCCGGTTGCCGCTGTTGTTCCTCGTCCGCGGCCATGGTATCCTTTCCCACGGCTTTTGCTCAATCGACTGCCGTTGCGAATGAGATGTGAGCCCTTGGCGATGAGTGAAACGAACAAGAGGAACTCTGTCTGGCTGTGAGTCGTGAGTCGTCAGTGACGCATTTCGGCTGATCTACGGGGCCGATAAGCTCCGTCCGACATTGCGCGGGGCCAGGGACCAGGGACCGGGTACGATCCGACGTCAACTGCAGAACAAACTACACACAAGAATGTATCCATTCATGACATGCACTACAGCATACTATGTACGTTGTTATGTAAGACTGCGATCAAAGAGACCTGTTCTGGGAAAGGTGTCGCTCCCCAGACTGACCAAAGCCGACTCAGCCAGTGCATGAGACAAGTCTGTTGTGAGCTCATTTGCTGATGTACTCCGTATGACCGAGCATTTCCTTCAGCGTCACGAAGCCCGAAATTCGGCACATGCCCAGCATCGAGCCCCGGCTGTTTGTCTACAACGGGACAAGATGCTGACACCCGCGCATGAAGCTACAGGATGAACACGTCCAGCTACGGCAGGTGAAGATGGCAGGATGCCGTAGATAAGAGCGTCCAACAGAGGCCGGGCGATAGAGATGATGGGGGGGAGGAGAAGCGGCCGTGGGTTCATTGGGCTAGCCATCCCCGAGGTGTTGCGTACGCCTTCTTATCTTACCCACACTGGTGGCGCGACCTCGCGAGCACGTCACTGCCGATGTCGGTGGTGTTAGCGTCCCATCCTTTGCAGCTTGAGATATTACAAGCCGTCGGACGCCGCTTCCTTTTCTTGTCGAGGTTTATTGGGGTAATGATTGACGACATGAGGGCTTCGTGGATTTTGCGACATGGAATGGTGAGCGGTCGGTGTGAAGACGCAGCAGGCAGCTGGGGAAGGGCGGAGTGAAGCAAAGGACGACCAGGATGCGATCCTAATCGAAACGACGACGACAATGCCCAGCGCCAGTACAGATGAGACGCAGTGAATCGCTCATTTCGCCATGGTTATTTGAAATCCGGATCCCCTCCCCCGGCAGCGTTTCGCAATGGCGACTGTTTTACAACCCAGAGGACGGGCAAAATAAGCCGCGACGGTTACAATGGCGGGTTTGACGGTATGGCGAGGATTAGGGGAACCATAAGACTCATGAGGGTTCATGAGGGTTCATGGGGGTTCATGGGGGTTCATGGGGATTCACGAAACAGTTCAGTTCAACGACGGCTACGACGATGGCGATGACACTACCTGGGAAGTGAAGAGTCTCAACGCAAGAAACAGCTCACTTTGAACCATTCGCGACGCAGAATTCATTCAGCTCAATGGAATGAATATCCGCAGCCGGCATATTGAGGGTGCTCCTGATGTGAGATGGTTCAGTGGAGTCCCCTCTCCCCATCTCACTGAGGCCAAAATGATCGAAAGCTGAGCCGTCAACCAATGGTACAGAGAACAGCGCCAAGGCACAAAAGAGGCCAAACGCATCATCCGTGTTTCTCACGCCGATGGCTCATACGGAAGGAACACAAAATGGCCTCACCCCAGCTACCTCAGCCATTTGTGGCTGCCTTCGCCACCATATAAACCCATGCTCGCGCCTGGCCAGAACATCACGTACTACAAGGCAATCACCAACATCAACGCCATCAGGCCATCAATTCGTCAATCACAGTTCGTCTCGTTCACTACGCACATCAACAAGATGGCTGCACCCGATGTCCTCTCCCAGACCCTGTACACCATCACGAGTGTAAAGCTCAACCAGCTGGACAAGCAGAAGGAGGCGTACGAGTCGAGCAAGAAGGATCTGCTGCACGATGCCGTGAAGGAGACGGACCTGCGGAAGCGGGTGAAGCTCATGCTCGACATGGCAAAGAAGCTACCGACAGTACAGCCGCTGCACAATAGCCACATGGCGAACCTCAAACGCTTCGTCCAGCAGGCCGAGTTCGACCCTTGCGTTTCTAGCAACTTTCTCAACGAGTACGAAACCTCGGTGCGTCGCGCGCTTGACATCCAATCCGCAAAGTACTCATACGCCGAGCTGTACGGGAAGCTCGTCAACGAGTGGATTTCGGCGGGCAAGGCCAGCAGTCAGAACCCAGAGTCGGGCTTCGTGCCCGTCGGACGAGAGGAGATGCACCAGCAGAGAAGGACGTGGGAGGATTATGTCTTCACTCCCAAGGAGACAGACGGCGACGCCATCAAAGACTACCTCGAGGAGCTCTTCCGCGGCTCCAAGGATACCCGCCGCGCCTTCAAAGACTTGAAAAAGGGAATCAAGCGTGTCCAGAAATCGTGGGATGACGCGACGCACTTCGACAAGGATTCTCTGACCGACACCATCCGCGCCTTGCTGCGGACCAACGTCTTGTCGAACCGCAAGAGAACCGTTCTCGACGACTTCCTCCACAACCCCGTCGTCCTGAGCGAGATCGCCGACGTGCTGAACATGCGTATGCAGACTCGCAAGAGCTGGGCCTGGGACGAGGCCAGCATCGTGGACCAGCAACGCCAGCTCAACGGGCGCTACCGCTTCTACCCCGACGAGGATCTCCTGCACGCCATATTCATCCACCGCGTCGGCATGAAATGGGCCGTTGAGATGCGCGGCCTTCTCGTCGACTTCTTCGCAATGCAGGGCGTCGAGAAGGACGCGAGCAGCCCCATGACCAAGCAGGAGGCTCGGCGTAGGAGGTACTTTTTGCGACAGGAGTCGTCGGCTCGAAAGCTCGAGGACAACGCGTCGGTGGAAAGGACGCTGGCCTCGCACTTCAAGACGGAGGTTTTCCTTGACCAGATGCCGCACTCCATGACGGAGAACCGGGGGAGCTACGGTGCGGACGAAAGCGAGGCGGAGGATGATCGCAAGACTCACGTCGAAGTGGTCCAGAATCTCCTGCACATGATCCAGTCCGAGATCACCCTCCACCAGAAGCTGGGCCAAGACGTCACAGTAATCCGCTCCGACTTCAAGTGGTTCGGGCCGAGCGTGCCTCACTCATCCATCTTTGCGGTTCTCGAGTTCTTTGGCGTCGACGCTGAATGGATCGACCTGTTCCGCCGCATCCTCGAGTGTCCGCTGCGCTTCGCGCAGGACCCGCCAGACACGCCGGCACAGACGCGAAAGAGAGGTACGCCCCTGAGCACGCCGCTGGCCGACTTCTTCGCGGAGACGATGCTCTTCTGCATGGACTTGGCCGTCAACCAGAGAGGCGACGGGGCGCGGCTCTACCGGCTCCACGACGACATGTGGCTCTGGGGCGGCCTGGAGACGTGCGCGCGGGCGTGGGAGACGATGACCAAGTTTGCCAAAGTCACTGGGCTAGACTTCAACGAGGACAAGACTGGGAGCGCCACGATCGTACCCCACGGTGCGGCGGCAGCAGCAGCAGCAGCAGCAGCAGCCAAGAAGACGGACGGCCAAGTCGCAGATGTGCTGCCCCAGGGAGACATCGTATGGGGGTTCCTCAAGCTCGATGCCGCGACGGGGCGATTCGTAATCGACCAGGCAAAGATCGATACCCACATCGAGGAGCTGCGGCTGCAGCTAGAGTCGTGCGACAGCATCTTTGACTGGATCCAGGCGTGGAACACGTACGGCGCTCGCTTCTTCGCGACCAACTGCGGCCAGGTCGCCAACTGCTACTCCCGGGCGCACGTGGACAGCATGCTCGCGACGTTCCACCGCATCCAGACGACCCTCTTTGGCACTGGCGGGGCTGGCGCACGCCTCAAGCACATGCTCAGCACCAAGTTTGGCATGGGCGACGTGCCGGACGGCTACCTGTACTTCCCCGTCGACTTTGGTGGTCTGGGGTTGCAGAACCCCTTTGTGCACCTGTACCTCGTCCGAGACAACGTGCTCAAGCATCCGGAGGCGCTCGTGGACGCGTTCCTCGAGGAGGAGGAGTCAACGTACCGCCGGCTCAAGGCCGAGTACGAGGACGCGGACGCGGACGCGGACGCGGACGACACGTGGCGCGACGAGCAGTATGCGGACCTCAAAGACGAGCCGTTTATGAGCCTCGACGAGTTCAGGCGGCACCGGCGGTGCACGTCGGCGAAGCTGGGCGGGGTGCTGGAGGAGCTGCGCAAGGTGCCGTCGCGCAGGGGCACAGCGGCGACGCCCGAGGTGCAGGCGGCGCTGGCGACGACGCCGACGACGAGCTGGCGCACGCTCGACGAGTACGACCGGTGGATCTGCGCGCTGTACGGCCGGGACATGACGGAGAGGTTCGGGGGTCTCGCCGTCGTCGACAAGGGGCTGCTGCCGACGGGGTTGCTGGACATGCTGCGGCAGAGCCGGATCAAGTGGCGTGGTTGAGGAAGCTGTCGTCAAGGTTGGCAGCTCACACCAGGTCTTGTTGACTGAGTAGGGACGAATAGCAGTTTCAGTTTAGAGTTGGGTTGTAGTTATCTAGTGTTTAAATCCACTAGCAACTCCAAGTGAAGCATTTGATGCCTGTGGCAAACGTGGCTCTAGTTTATGAAACATGTCAATTTTAAGCAGGTTGTTGTATAATATGATGGCCTGGAACAAGACGACTATGCTGACGTGGGTTTTATCTGCACGATTTAGGAGCTGTGCTCTGGTTGCTCTTTGGGAGTCTCTGATAGTCTTCCCACTGACCATGTCCATTCTAGTCTATTTCGATATACAACTAATCGGTATGCTCGTTGACGCATCCAGAGTGCGCAACTGGCAAGTCGTTGCGCCCCATCTGAACGCATCAAAACAGCACAAGCTCAGCGCAAACAAGCAACCGAGGTTCAAATCATTTGATCAAGAGCCATCATTGCCGTTCCAATCACCACAGGAGTGTAACAGTACGGCAGCGTAGCATCTCCGAGGCTGATGTCCGCACACGGACACTCGAGTCGTGAGGTTCGCGTGCGCAGCAGCAGCAGCAGGGGGGGGGGGGGGGGGGGGGGGGGGGGAAAAGGGGGGGGGGGGAGGGGGGGGGGGGGGGGGGGGGGGGGGGGGGGGGGGGGGGGGGGGGGGGGGGGGGGGGGATAGTGGACAAGCATGGCGGAGCAATGTCCGCGATCACCAGCCCCTGTCCTTGGAAACGTCCGTGGCATCTCTAATTTTGTACGTATCCCTTCTTTTGCTTGTTGGTACTCTTAATCGGGCAAGGACCGGGGAGCGAACACCACGAGCATGGTAGTTGTGAACGTGGCGAGGCAGAACGGAGGGTCCTTGCTGTCGGCTCGCATTGCCTTTACACCGACCGACGGACCCGATGTTCGACCCTTTTACTGTGGTATTGTACGTTGTAGATATTTGTAGGGTAGCATGTGGGTGTAGTTTTGCCGTTGCGATGGGGTGGAGTGTCTCTGCTTGCGTGCTTGGGTCTCGGGGTCCGCTATTTGGGCTTGTCGAGTGGTAGTTTTCCGCATTGTTGGCCTCGATTGCCGGGTGAAGTCGTATCGACCAACAACAGCGCCTGAGGTGTGCCGGCCGAAGGAGAAGGGATACCTACCAAGGTGGGAATCGGCACGGTTCGGGTTTGGGCCTGGATATGCTGTAATTAGGTACCGGGTTTCGTAAGGTACACAGCAGGACGCGGCTTTTCTTCAGCGCGGCGTGGCTGGCACACCGAGTGTCGTCATACCTGGGCAGGGACCATATCCAAGGTCAACGCAAGGTCAAGTCAAGGTAAGCAAGGTCAACGAAAGGCAAGGCAAGGTGAGAAGGGACTACACACCAAAATCAGGAATATACAGAACAAACAGCAAAGACTACAGAAACTGCCGTCCGATGAACCCCCACGCAGCCCGTCATCTCACCTCAGAACCACTCGACTAATACCCTCAAGTCAAAGAACCATCTCTCCCCAATCGCCTATCTACTGCGTACATCCTCCGCACTACGTACTACGTACTGTAATAGCACGTAGTTCTTGGTATGTGTGCCACATACAGACTACACCACCACCACCGCCTTAGTCCGTCGTTCTCCGTCATTTCTCACGACACCCATCCCCCCTGTGCCAGAACCAAGAACAGACACCGGCATGATTAAAGTACGGTACCCTAACCACAGCAGCATGCAGCATGCAGCATGCAGCATGCAGCAAGGATTATTCGCAGGCGGGAAGCCAGCGTAGCGTGCCCCGTCGAGCTGCTATCCACCGCCTCTAGGCCCTTGTCGGATGGCTTCAACCATCCCATGTCCTCGCTCACTCTCTTCCACAACAACAGCACACCACTTGTATACATAGTAAGTGCATGCTATGTACTTGTGCTGAGTAGCCAGCAGCAGGTAACACCAGCACCCCTGATCCATGACATACGCTACGAGGCAGGCCAGACCCATGCTCGCCAGATCGACGACCACAAACGCCCGTCCGCCCAGTCCCGCGTCCTTCTTTCTCTTCACTACAGCCGGCCATCCAATCACCATGATTCTTTTCACCGTCTTCCGAACCGACACACCCTCTGTTCCCCTTATCACCCCCACATGGGAACTTTTTTGGCTCGGGTGGACTCTGCACGCTTCTCCAAAGATGTCCTGGGCTTTCCCCAGCCCGGCCGTGATCCCCCTGAGCATCCTGTCGACATCTCACGCGAACCGGGGGGGCCAGTGACAGTCTGCAAGCCAACCGTTGCTGGAATAGCTTATCCCCGAGACATGCTACTTCCGTCCCTCGCCATCAACCACGACAATCATGTCTTCTTCCGAGATATACGCCGTGAATCTTGACCGTCAACCGTTGACGAGATTCGGACCCGGACCCGGTGCCCACGCATCGGAGCACCTTACTTTAGCGCCGCAAATCATACCGCAGTCTACTCAGATCCTGTACACAGTAGCACATGGTGTGGTACAGCGCAACAGCGCGGCCGTTTGCTGACCCCAACCTCCCTCGGTGCCCTCGGGGCCCTTTCAATCTTGCCTCTGCCTCGGTCTGCTCTAACCGAGCCCCTCCAGGCAAGGATGATAGATGGTGCTTCACGCACGCGGTCGTCCTGCAGTGCAGTGCAGTGCGGTAGGAGCATACACAGTACTGTAGAACTCCAGCAGGCGTAGGGCAAAGGGAGCAACAGGGTCCAGCGGTTAAGTTAACGGTGCCTCCCCACAGCCGGAGCGCGAATCTCACCTTTGATAGACGGCGTATCTCGGTCCCCAGAGAAGGACCCCAGTTTTTCCATTTCAAACCCCGAGATTCAGCACACCAGCACCGTCTTCGCGTACAGAGCACCAGTGAGTGTGCCTCGGTTCGCCATCCGTCTTTTCGCCACGGTGACGTCTCCCGTTTCCCCGGATGCTGAGGAATCAAAACTACCCCCAGGAGCATCTCCACATAAGCAATGCGTTGGTCCTTGGAGTAGAAACCAACGACATCTGAAGCAATATCCGTACAGAGTACGTACGTACGGGGTAAGGTAGGTATCGCAAGTTAGCTCTGACCACGAGAGTACAATGGTGCACACACCTTCACGACACCCAGTCTCCCAAGATGGAAAGCACGCGAATTGGTTACTGTGTACTGTTACGCATCAACCCCCATTTTTGGAAGGGACGCGACTGGACGATCCCTCGAAGCGGGGGACGTGTTCGCGGCAACTCAAAATCGTAAAGCCACCACCACCACCACCGCCACCGCCGCCATTCACCGTTGAACCCGCGCCATCCACATTCTACACCCACTCCCCTTTGTTCCTCCTCCAAGTCACACGCCCCATTTGGCAATAAGGTCTAGACGCCTCATATGATACTCTGAGCTCTATCCGTACGGACTCTCACAAGTCCCAGCTGGCAAACTCACAACCCGACGCATGCTAAGACTTTCCAGACTCTGGGCCCGAAACCTCCGCGGCAGGTTGTCGGCAGAATCACGCAGGTACCATCAAGTTCCCCCCCCCGCCATCCATCCATCCCCCTCCTCCTGCGCCTCTCTTCTTTCCTCGCTCGAGCACGCAATCTTCCAGACCCGACTTTTTCCAAACCCATCTCGTAATTAACAACTAATACACAGCTACTCTACTTCGTACTTCGTATTGAAGCAACCTGACTCTCGGCTCTCCGATACTACCACCGCCCACCACCTACCTCCATGTGCCCGTGCCAAAGTCAATGACTCTCAGACTCTCCCCATGTGGGTGAATGACTCTTGTCCCCGAACCGCCAAGGTCCAGGTCGCCAGACCTCTGGTTTAAATCGAGCGGCCTTCATTAAACAGACTTTGGTCACCCGAGGCTTGTTTCCTATCGTGTGCGATGTGCAAAAAGCATGAAATTAAGCTTGAATATACGGGTAGTACTCGCAAAACTCTACGAAATGATGGTCGCCGCAGCTAGCAGCATGTCAACAACACGCGTTGCGTGCCGCGGCAAAGGCGCTTAAACAAGTTCAGACACCCAACGACAACGATATCGTGACACGCAGTTTTGGGACAAGTCCAGTGCATGCCTTCGCAGTTCTGTATTCCCAGGCTATCTCTTCTTTTTGATTTCCCTCCCGCGTCGGTACCCCCCAATCCAGGACCTGCCCAAACGTGAATCCTCCCCCCGTTTCCAGACGTTACGCCGTATCGTAAGTTATGCATCGTGCTGTGTTGCTATTGTACAGTTACAGATAGATTCTTCTTCGTCGGATCCGTCTCATCAAATCGTGAACCCAGCCCGGACAATCGCCGAGACGACTAAAATAAGAAATCGACAACCAAATAATGGATGGCATCCTGGACTTCGCCCTCTCCGGTCGGCCAAACAGGCGCCATGCGCGCGCGCGCGACTCGTGTAAGAGACCTAGCCGGCATCCCCTGCAAACCACCTTTTCCCAAACCAAAAAGGGTCTTTTTCGTTCAACTTCCGAGGCAAAGCTCAAAACATGATCCACTCCACTTCTACACCGGGCCCGCCGATACACCTGGTCCAGTTGAAGGGACCCCTCCGCATCGCCTCCAGCTTGACCGCCGCCGGGCTGCGGGGCTCGTTGTCCCTCCATTCGCCGCCCCAGAGGCGCTCAAGCACGTCGAGAGCCGCGAGGTTGTTCATGTAACCCGACCGGGCCATGATGTCCCGGCACTTGCTGCGCACGATGTTCTGCTGGAGCTCGTTGACGCACTCGCTGCCCGCGACGAACAGGGGCCACAGGAGGAACTTCTCCGCCGGGCTGCCCGCCTCGAGGCTCGTCGCGTAGTAGACCACCTGCGAGACGAGGTTCTGGAAGCTGCTGTGCGTCGACGGCATGTTGGGAGACGCCAGGCGCTCCGTGTAAAGGAGAGCCGCGTAGCGGAACGCCTCGGACAGCGAGCCGAGGTCACGGACCTGCGCCATGGTGGCCGGCGCCGGCAATGTGGCGTGCACGCGTGTCGAGTCGAACTCCCAGCTCTGGAGCGCAAGCCGAGCTTCCCTCCACTCGCGCCAAAAGTTGTTGCGGTGGTCGTCGTAGCTCGCAGAAGAGCTGATGGACGAGGAGAGGAACTCATCGTCGTCCATAGTGGATCCGAAGCCGTTGCCGTCGAAGCGATGGCTGGGCACGCCGTACATGTCGCCCATCTGCTGGTGGTGCAGGCTGTTGAGGCCACCCTTGTATGTAAGGCCCAGAGGCGAGCCGAGCGGTGACTGCAAAGGCGAGGGAATGTTGCGCGCCAAGGGTCTGCCAATCTGCGTTTGCACCGCGCGGTGCTGCGACAGGAGGTTCAGTCTGCCAAGCTTGCCAATGGTCTTGAAGAGCTCGCGATCGCAGCCGACGAGGTTCTCGGCGCCCGGCGGGAGCAGCTGGGCGTCGGGCATGACGCCGTAAAAGGATGCATTCAGCTGGGCCTCTCGGTCGTTGATGCTGGCCGAGATGGCGTCAAAGTAGGTGAAGACGGCTTCCATCCACGCAGAGTCGCGGGACGGCGTCAGGTTGTGCAACCGCCTGAGCGAGAGAATCTTCTTGACGCCAGCGAACTGGGTGTGGAACTTGGCAACGCCAGACTCCACCATGCGGTAGTGGCAGAGGAGCAGAATGGTTGCGAGGACCGAGTCGTGACTAGACTTCTTCGGGTCATTCAATTGCTGGTTGAGAAGATTCACCGCGAGGTTTCGGTGCTGATACTCTTCCGAGAGGGACTGATCATCGATCCGGGTGTCCGCCAGGGAGTCCTTCTCGGCCATGAGCCTCTCAGAAAGCTCCCTGGTGTCCTGGCCCAGGCTGAGCCTGCGCTTCATGCGCAGATTGCACGCCGACAGGGCGCAGATGGCATGCTGTAGGCTCTGGCTGTTGGCCGCGAGCTGGAGGATGTGCTCGCGATACGGGTTGTGGGGCCCGTCGATGAAGACCATGGTCGAGCACATGATGTTCTCGTAGTAGTCCATGAAAAACGGCATCTTGGCGACGAGGTCGGAGCTCATGTGCACAGTCTGGGGTTCGAACATGGTAGGCCACTGAGCCGAGGGTTGGTGATCCGAGTGATGCGGCGACATGTCCTCGGGTGGGGGGGACGTCCAGACGTGGCCGCTTGAGTTGCAGCTGGTGCTGTACGCATCCATCTCGGGAACGCCTAAAGCCATCACGTCAGCGAGCTTGATCCTATAGCAGAGCCGGACAGGCCGTCTCACTTAGAGTGTCGCACTCCCGCATCAGCTTCTGACTCAACTGGCTCTCAAAGTTGTCCATGTGTGACGTGAGGCTCGAACTCTGTTCCGACGGTGCGTACACGAGGCTCGGGCACGACGTCGGGGCGGCTCTCTGGTCGATGAGGATGGCCGAGATGGGGCTCTGCGGGACTGGCGAGCCATGACCGCTGTAGCCGTCGTACAGTACGTTTGGGCTGTGGAGGAATGGGATGTCTTCTCTCGAATACGAGTGGCTAATGGGAGACATGTAATCGGCATCGCTCACAGACTCGAGGGACGACGAGAGGCCTTGGGAGATGGGAAGCGGTCCCAGGTGCGCACCCAATTTCCGGTAGTTGGGTCCGTCGGTGGGCAGGTTATTGGAGTATGGCACGCTGCCCCAGTGCGCTGTTGTAAGGGAGGGAGGGTTCTCGGGATGCGTCATGGAGAGGAAATTGTAGTTGTGAGGGTAGGGAGTGGTCGGTGCTGAGCCGACGTGTTCTGGAGAGAACCTGGCATCGTCGCGCGTATTCCTTCGAGACATGTCGTCGGCATCGGCCCAGCCAACCGTCGTGGCCGTCGAGTTGGCACGGGGCCGCGCCGTCGGAGACTTCTTCGCGACTCCGGCCACGGGTGGCGCTTTCGCGATTGGTAGCGACAGACCGCGCAGCTTGCCTCTGCTGGCGACGCCAACTCCCCATGTAAGCTGGGTCTTGTAGCCGGAGCACTCGTTGCCGACTTCGAGACATTGCGAGCAGTAAGGCCGTCTGCGGTCACACTTGACGTTTCTCTTGGCGCAGGTGAAGCAGTCGTCGGCGGCACCACCAGCGGGAGCGCGTCTTCTCCGCTTGCGAACCGAGGCGGCGGCAGCGGCGTCTTTGGCCTGCGCCGATTGTTGTTGAGTTATAGGAGCAGTCATCTTCCCTGGTTGAGAGGCGAAATCGATAGTCAAGAATACGGTGGCGGAACTGCAAGACTGGGCGTACGAGTAAATAGCTCGTTATATAAAGCAGTGGTATTATAGCTTGGGCACAAACTCAAGTTCAAATTAGGTAGACAAATAATGTCAAGAGGCACAGCGATATCTCGTAAAAGATGAGGCTTGGGGACGACGAGTGTATAAATGGATCGAGCCGTGTTGGAAACGCTCGCTGGCAACCAAATCTTGCATGGATAAGAGATTGGCTAGAGATATACAGGCGGCGAACATGGATCATGGCCCTCGCCAGGCAAATCGTCCGGGGGAGGCACGTATAGGTTGTGAAGGCAGTATGAAAGCACATCATGTGCGTCGACCGGGGGGCAGGAGGCAACTTGAGAGCAGTGACGGGGGTGGGGGGACGGAGAGGAGGAAGAGGAGCATACTGCGTAGAGACCGGGGGCGGCGACGTCGACCGAAGGAGAGAAACCTACGTGATGGCGAGCCGGGTTTGGTGGGTGTGTAAGAAGGGAGTGATCTCGGGGGAGTGTGCCTCGCCTCTGGTTCCTGACCATTCCGTCGTTCTGAGTGGGTGAGGGGATAGAGAGCCCGAAAGACATAGCTAAATTGGTAGGCAAGGCTAGAGACGACCGGTGGCAGAGAGAGACGAGTGAGAAGACAGAGACAGGATAGAGACGAGCAGATCAGCGGACCCGCTGCAAGATGTCTGAAGAGCAGGGGGTCCCCTGACGATAGAGAAAGAGAGAGAGAGAGAGAGAGGGATCCCCATTTCATTGCAGGTACCATGTCAAGGGCTCTGTGGTACCTTGCTTTTGCCTGGCTCGTCCGTGATTTTTAAGTTGTTGTCCAGATGTGGCCCGTCGATATGCCAAGGGTCTTTGCATTCCGTCTTTGTGGCGTAGATTGGCTCTTCAACTTTGAATACTTGGACCAGTGGTGGCTTTGCAGTGTCCACGGCAGCAGGTTATGGCCACTTTGTAAGACATACCATCAGTGGAAGAGAAAGAAGAGAAGGCAGCTGAATTGAACCAAGGCACAACTGCAAGAGGTATTACAAGTCAAACATGTTGGTATGGTCTGGACAGAGCCCGAGACCACAATACCGAGAATCTGCCTCGGGGTCGTGTCAGTCCGATCAGGTCCGGTTATCAAAAAGTCAGCCCCCGCCCTTGCGATACCAAACGCTTCTCCATGACTGATGACATACGATGAACGGAGCTTCAGAAGCGCTCGTACCCGTAGCACGGGAGGCCAGCAAGATAAGACGTGATAGAGTATTGCGGGGGTTAGGAAAGACGAGACGGAGAACGATCAACGCACGCACCAGTAGAGAAGCGGACGAGGATAACACGTCCGTGATGGCGGCGCTTGCGATCCCTGTCATGAAGCATCGGGCCCCATCAACTCGTATTCACCGGTACCTGAAGACGTTGCCAACCATCTGCACGTATCCGACGGAATAGCGAGCGAAAGAGACACCAGGCTCATGGCAGATTCGATTCTGCGACGAGCGATTGCGCATCTTGTACCGCCTCACGCTCGTCATCAACGCTGGTCCAAATGGTCCAGTCTCAGCTCGGCCACTATCCTGTCCAGTGGTTCTAAGACGCTCGCAAGTAGCGAAGCATGAACGCTGAAGCAGTCCATGCAAGTCTCCATACAGGCGTCGTAGTGCACGGAGTAGTGGTCCGCCAGCCAGCAGAGCAGGCAGTGTTTCCGTCGTCAGTGTCCGAACAAGTCAGGACTCTGGGCTTCTGGCCATGCCATGCCATGGGCTGGCTGGCTGTTGCGGTGCAGTTTCCTTAGCGTCTAGCCTCAACCTAGCTCAGGTCCTTTTGCAAACCCACCACAAATCCACCCTGTCAACCCCTGCTAGCTCCGCGATGCGATGCAATGCTGCTGCATCTGCCGCGCTACAGGGCATGGCAGGTCAGGGTAGGAAATGTGAGGACAACGACAGCGGCGCCGGCGAAAGGGACGGCCGGGGCTCAGGGATGATTGGCGGGTTGCGTGCTTCTTCTGCATCCAGACTGTCGTGAAGCGCTTGTATCGAAGTGCAGGCGTGTGCAATTAACTTTGGACGTGCTGCGGGCAAGACGTGCTGCGGGCAAGGAGCAAGGCGCCGCAAGTTTAAAAAGACGTTTTATACGCGGGCAATTGTTCTCGACGGGGGTGAGGCTGGAACGGTACTCGATAGCCTGACCATGAGGACCAAGTGAGGCCCTCCTATGTGTTCGCCTTCGTGGGAGACCATGTTTGGATGAACTGGGGGCTGGCAATCTCATCGTGCTCAAGCCAACCTGACCAATCGCCTTGGCCAGAAAGAGAAAGCACCAGTAAGCCACATCTCGGTAACTGGGCAATCCCGTCCATACCCTCCGGTCAAGACAACGATTCGTCCAGTTAAGAAGCGTTAGGCGCGTGGGGTTTGAGACTGTGTCTGAGATGACTCTCGACGGCCTCCGGTGACGGCAGGCAGAGAAGTCAGGACGACGAACATCTCTGCTGACTGCAAGGCGAGGAGAGGAGCGAGATGCATGTGACAGACAGCTGGACGAGGCGTTTGCTCCTGGTGCTCGATAGCGGAAGGACAGGCGAGTCTTGCTGAGTGCGAGGCGGACGGATTCGGTACCAACGAGTACTTAGCAAACGCCCCTGGAGGTACGTAATTCAACGGGGGAATGCGGGCCAGTTGCTAGGTAGCTCACGGTGTTGGTCGTGTATCTCCATCTCGTCCCTCCTCCATCGTCCTCGGTACGCTTTGCCTCGAGCCGAGCTGACAAGGATGATGACGGGGTTGTCTTCAACCAAGTCGTCCCGGTGTTGACAACGGTTGAGCCCCCGCGCCCCGCGGCGGAGCAAGCCTCTCTCTTATTGATGGTTATAGCATGACACGGCATGGCATTCCCGGGCTTCTTCCTGTTCCTGTAGGATAGAGAATCCAAGCGCGAGATGCATGGCGACGGTTCCCATGCTACAGTATACATAGCAATTGGTATGTACTCTGTGAGGTGCCTTTGCTCGGCGGCACAGCCAGGAACCGCGGCAGACGCAAGTCAGTGATGGCCGTGTTCGGCAACTTTGGCCTCGTCGTGTGGCAAGGGCGCGCATGGAGAGACGACTGCAAATCTGATGTGTCTACCGGTGGACTGCTTTTCCTAACACCACGTACTCATTCTTGACATGCCGGACAAGTTAGACGAGAGGGCTGTTATCTTTTGTCGGGGGGCCCTGCGGCGTAGTATACTCGTCCGATCAAAAGGGCCTGACAGGGAAGAAGGATGGCGTGGGAAAAGGAAAACGGAAGACAGGAGCGGTCTAGCGGTGACTAGTGGGTTGACGACAGACCGGGGAGATGTGCGGCCCGTGGAAGAGCGTGGAGGAGGATCTAGAGATGGGATTTCCGTTGCGTGAGATGAGGAGTGTTTCGGAGTGGCGGCGAGGCCCTATGTGGAGGATATTCCGATATCTCGATATCGCTGTTGCCTCCGATCTGCGAATACACAATAGCATGGATGTAGCATTGTATTTGAGCGTCCGTCGTGGGCTGTCGTTGAGAAGGAGGAATCTCCAAGGACTGGACACATGCTCCCATTGCTTGGCCAGCAACGGGGAAAGAGGTTCGTCCAATGAAGGTGTGCTCGACTGTTGCTGCAGCAGACGAAGTAGGTAGGTTACCTAAGACGCCTTACTACAGGCAGGCGCCATGCTGTACTACCTGCACCTAAAGGCATCAGTAGGTCAGCTGTCAGGTACTCAGCTTGGGCTGGAAATTGCCCTACATAGGAAAGTCGCTCCATCTTCCACCTGATGAATAGCACCACACCTGATCGCTCTCCGTCTCCCCTCTCACCTTCTAAAGCTCAATGTCAGACCAGGCCAGACCAGGCCAGACCGATCCAAGCAGGCAATTTCTGGTCAGGCCAATGTGATAAGGTAAGGTACCAGGTTCGTCTACCACCTATCCCATGCAGTGTGCGCTTTACCTCGTTGCATCGTATGCAGAGCGAGCGCATCGATGCCACCAAGTGAGCTACTGTGGTACCCTTCAGGCCTGATGGAAGCGCTGGAATGCTGCAGAAGGAGACGAAGGACCAGCCAAGGCCGCCGGTATTGCCTAGCCTTCAGCAGCTTTTGGCTATCTCGGCCGCCTGCTGCGCGCAAAATGCCTTGGCCAGTCTGCGCCATGGCTTCCTGCTTCAGCAGTGAGCAAAGTGCCATTGCAGGACCTCGCATGGTGTGGCAGCCTGTTCGTAGCGCCACTGAACGGGCGGCGCTCATGCCAGACCTTCCGTGCAGACTTCGACGCGTCTTCTGCTGCTGCTGCTGTTGCTGTTGCTGTAGCCGTCACCGGACAAGATGCTGGTGATGTCGTTCACGGGCGGCACAGCGCAAACAGGACCAGTCCAGTATAGGTAGGTAGCCTAGACTTCAAATACTTACTTCTCGCCGAGAAAGAGGAGATGGTAGTTGAGGAGGTAGGTGCCTTACCTTACGTAGAAGAAGTAGGTGATTGCAAGGGCAAGCACACCACCCACTTGCACCTACCTACGTTTCCTCCCCTGACCCAATCCAAGGCAGGTGGCTTACACGACTACGACTGCCTTACAACCACGACCGTGACCGTGCCTGCCTTGCTCCCATGCGAGTAGCGGCTTCCTTCGGTCAGCAGAGGGTAAGAAAGGTAGAAGGAAGGAGCAATGTCTTCTGGAATTTCTAGAGTGCAACACCATGTGCTGCGCCTCACAGTTTACTTCGCGCGTGTGCCGCTGTGGGTGTTGTCGGATGCCAGGCACGTCCATGGAAATGAGCAGCCTCCAGCCCAACACCAGCAGAAGAATTGCACCGAGACATAGGGAATCATCCCATCGCGAACAAAGCTGTCAGTTACGATAGCCATCCCACGAGCAGGCCGGCCACTCAACTGATTCGCGACATAGATGACATCAAGCACGCCTACCCCAGAGACACCTTCTACCATCATACCCGCCCACGATCATTAAGCACCAGCCTCGTCGTTCTCTCTCGGCATCACAACGTTACCGCCCGACCCAACCACCTCCAAGCATGGCAGCTTGTGTAGTCTCGCAGGATCCTGTAATTTCCCTCGCTTTCGGCCGCCCATGATGGAAGCCTCGCACCCTGTGTTGTTGACTGGCCGGATGGCAACGACAGGCCGTCATCCTATCACCAAGAGTTACTTCTGTGCGCCATGCCTCGAGACTTGTAGCGCCGCCTTTGGCAGCAGCAGCAGCAGCAGCAGGAGGAGGGGGAGCATTACTTTACCACGGTATTGTGCCTCGAACTAGCAGTTTTAGTCCGATGCGGTATTGCTCCCAAGAGCAGCCAATCATCTGACACAGCTCCCATGTCTTATTCCTCCAGGCTCAATCAACTCTGAAAAAGACGCTGATGCCTTCACGCCCTCGCAAAGAACGGTTCGATCATTTCTGCCTTGCAACGATGTGGCCTGCCTGACTCTCTTGGCCGCTTTTCAGTGTCTCAATCTTGCAATAAGACCGGTACTATCTCGTTCCCAAAACCACCCCCACGTGTCAACTAGCCTCGGCGCAATCTAGACAGATATTGAATATGACGCTGACAGGCGTTGCGTTCGACCAACAATTCAGGACTTCGCTCTGCTACTGCACAGACCCCATCGCCTTAGTTCGTATCGCCAAAGCACCGCTACAGCTCAGCGTCAGAATCCCACCTCGCCAAATTTCCTACGCACCCTGGGCCTGAAAAGATAGAGCCATGTTGGCTGTCAACAGCTTGCCAGCGACAAGGCACGGCAGAGCAGCGGGATCGTCATCGTGGGGCTCGTCGGAGCCTGCCCCAAGTCTGCGTCTCCCTGCGTCGGCCGACTCCTTTCTTCCCATGCTTGCTTCCCTTATTTGGAGGCTTCGGCCTTCCCCTTTCGCATTCCACTCTATTTTCGAGTCGCCCAGTAGTCCGTCCTCCGAGGCACTCCACGCCGGACCCGACCGACCCATGCAGTCATAGGGCACTGCCTGGCTACGATCCCTGATGTCTTTCTCGCCGGCGCCTGGATTAGAGAACAAATCGGCGTCCGCGATGCGTTTCACTAATAAGCCATGCAAAGGAGAGGGCCGTTGGCTCGAGGCGACAAGGCCTCCTCCGACCCAGGGACCTCGATCCAAACCCACTACGGAGGCTCACCGCAGCTCATGCAGCGACGACACGCGACTCATGACGTTGATGTTTGACCCTTGATCTTCAGCCTCGGGGCTTTGAAGTTTTCTTCACGTCCGGAAAATCTGTTCTGGGCATGGTGGGACCCTAGGGATCGCGGGCCACTGGAAGAAACGCGTACCAGTGGGCTGCAATCTAACTTCTCGTTGAAAATACGGATACCACGAAGGCCATTGGGCTCCAGACACGGACATCAAAGCTGGCTGGCGGACGTATTATCCAACAGCAGACGGGCAACGAGAAACACTGTCTGTTTCTGCAGTTACCCGTTCGCTCCCAACTACCGGAAAGCGGGCATTCGCCGTGCTCGAGACAGAGGACGTCAAAAGAACGGTTTACAGTTTATTTGCTAGCCGCGACTAAAGTAGCTGCCGGAGCTGTGGCTGTGATACAGGTGGACAATTCTTGCCTAGCCGACATGCATTTCGGAGCGCTAGAAGGGCCGAAGAAGCCTGTACCGAGCGCCCCCCAAAACGCCATCACGATTAGGGGAAGGTCTAAGCCTCACTCAATACAAAAAGCCCTCAACTTACTCCGTACTAGCGTGGGAGCAGGCTCAACGTCAAGCAATTACGTCGAATCCCATGAGAGGTCGCCCGTCACCCCTCAGCTAATTAGTGTAGGTATCATATCCCACGCTAGGTTGTCCGGACAGAGCAGTCATCCAGTCGAAAAGAATAGCTCTCGACAAGACCATTGCCCACATCTGCTTGCTTATTCGGATGTTTCTTTGGCTGAAGATCTTCACACCCCTTACCTCCGCGAAGTACCTCAAGGTCGACGGCAACCGGCGATTGCTTCGAAATCTTACGCATGCGCACACTTTCTGGTCCCTCATTGGCTATCGTCACCCGCTCATGGCCGAGCACCTGATGCTGTTCCGACTCTGTCAGAGGCCAATAATACGTCTTACTGCCGCCAACGCCATCTCTCGGGACAGTTCGTACGTTTGATCGCGTGGTCGACCATGAGGAACAGTGCTGGCGGTCTGTTGGTTTACACTCGAGTGGGGTGGTGTGGCTTGACCAACGGCTCGGTGATATTCTGACAACGACGACCAACGATTGTTAGACAATCAAAGCACCTCTGCACCACGTATTTTCTCAAGTTCCCACCGCCAATTCGCATCCCAGACAGTACTTTGACTGCGCTGTAGCCTTCGACTTTACGCTAGACCAGATGTTGAAGAGATGGGCGACCCCCAAACATACCCACTGGGGATATCCCTTTGCGCTCACTACAGCGGCACCTCGAGCAGCACATACCCGACACAGTTCGGTCCAATAAGCTTTGATCCGTACACGAAGGCATCATCATCGTGGTTCGTCTGTTCGACTACTCGGTATCTGTACGTCATGGCGGCATGCAGACCAACCTCTTCCTTGCGCGGCGCGCAGAACGCCACGGCCGTCACCGCCCACGCTTCCACTGATTCTGAATACACTGACGACGGCCTGCATCACCACATCATCCCATCATCCCACGCACCACTCGTTGCCAGCTGTCTCAAGCTAAACATCCCGGTTTAATTTCAATCCCTGCTGAGCGAGCCGCTAGCTGCTTGAAGCCCAACGCTGGCAATCTCTTTATCGACATGTTCTCCTCCGAGCTGGACAATAGGACACCGAACGCTTGCTAACGTCCCTGCCCGGAGACTCGCTACAGCTTCGACACCGACATCTGACTGGTGAGGGTTGCTGTATGTAAGTACTAATCATGTATATGCCAGGCGTCACTGTCCAATCGCGCCAACTAAACAGTGCCACACCCCTGGCGGCTTATTCGGGGACAGGCGGAAGTGGATTTAACGACCACAGCTTCAGACCTGGAAGATATAATGCCATGCGCATTAAGCACCTCTAGACGTCGATCATTGCTCGCTTGTTTCCTGCCCAAAATCAACCTCAAAATTGGCTCGCATTAATCAAGTGTGATTTGCCGCTATCTCATTGGCGCTGCAACGTTGCAGTCACGATCTATACATAAACAAGTCTGTTCCAGTCAACGAATGGCAAGCGCCTATGACCGCACCCAATTAGATGGGCCGCGACTCAAGGTGGAGTAGACTTCATAAGGGATGTCTTTGCCATCCAATACCAATCTCTTACCGCGGGGATGGACGTTTACATGTCTCTACCAGTGATCGAAATCGCTCTTAGGCAATCTCCCTGCGATGTTCACTTCTCGAACGGCAACTAGTTGGATATACCGCTCGGACGGACAGCCCTTCGTGCAGCTCTGACCGCAAAATTGCCTCATGGTCAAAGCCGTGCTTTCACGCGCCTCTTCTGCGGGCTGGTCATCTTACACTTGGTGGTATCTTGAGGTCGCCGAAAGGATCCGAGATACTGCGTAGCCGTGTGCTACCTTCGGGAGGATCTTGGGATTCCGTATACCATCTGGCCAGACCAGAGGTATTCTGAGCGAAGGTCCTGATCCAGTGATCGATAGCCTCTGCTAGCTCGTTGACATCCCAAGTGCCATCGTGTTGGTGGTTTCTAATTTCCCCGCAAATTACTTGGGTTCGTCCCGTGGTCACAGCTTCTCGCCAGCATTTAAGCTTGCCTTGATACCGGCAGAGAGGTTGCTGACAAGACGCCATTACCAAAGACAAACCTCGAATTTGCTAATGCCAATATCACAAGTGGCTTCTCCGCAAACACACCTGGTCAATAGGGCGGCGGTCCCACGCGGTCATGAGTTCGACTTGACTGTTGAAGATGGTAGCGGACAAGCCAGATGCGGTTTAACGACCGTTTCCCCGCATTGGCTTCAGCAACAAGCGATGTGCTTCCTACCGCTCGGCGCTTCTTGAGTAGCCTCTTCTCTTGAAGTGAGGCTAGCCGGCACGCTATCTCGAGTCCCTTTCTTGGCGACCTGCCGACTCGGCTTCCTTTAGGTTAGGGGTTTAGCTATCACAGATTTTCGCCATTATCGTCGCGTGCCACATTTCACCTGCCCCTCACTAAGATCAATGAGCTGTTCTCTGTTGAAGATCACGGCTGGGGTTCTTTGGTGAAGGAAGTATCCCCGACCAGACTCGGTCTCTCTCGCCTGCAAACGCCTTCACACCGTCTCGTTGGTGAGGTTCATCCCACGTCTTGCAACAAGCTATGCGGGTCGGCCAGGCACAGCACGTCAGGTCCAGCACCTCACGCCTCGAGCTCTTTGCCTGATTTGGTGAAGCGTGATGGAGGAAAAGTAGGCTTGCGGGGGTGTTCTCGAGAGCGGCCTGACCCCCGCTTGGCTTCCACAAAAGTTCCCAGCCCGGCTGCCGCAGGCCCGCATCGGCACAGGGGAGGGCCAAGACAGGGGTCGTACAAGATGTACTTTCGGGTTGGAACTGTGACTGCTGAGCGAGCGGTTCATTGAGAGAGGAAGAGAGAGAAAGAGAGATCCAGGGCCTCCAGATGCCTTTCGCAATCCTTCCGGTCGAGCCACGACCCATCCTGCTGCTCCTCACTCTCTCCATTCTCTTCCCTTGGCTGCTTCTGCAAAGCCGGCGTTCACGCTGTTCGGAGCATGTATGCAACCCTACCTGGCACGTCTATTGCCTCGGCCCAATGAGCGAAATTGAAGGGTCCTGATCGTTCCCTCGCTATCCCTCGACCGTCGAGATCTGCCACTCCAGCCGTTCTGAATAAGGCCAAGATGGTCGACGTGGTGACGCGGTCTCGACCTCTCTAAGAGGGCGTGGTCAACGACCTCGTTGATCAGCGATGTCGGTCGAACGTGGCCTCGAAGAGATGTCCTCGCCACTCCTTACTCGGAGTGGTGGCACGAGGCATTCATCATGTTTGGCAACCTGTCGATGGTCGAGGTCATTCTTCACTCGTGTGTGTCTGTACCACAGTGCGATGTACGCCTGCATTCTTACTCTGAAAGTGGCTGCAACCTGCGGCACCTCGCAGTGCGGTCGGTGCCGTACAAGGCCAGAGAGTCTTGGCAAAATCGTCAGTTCTTCATGGGTGTTCAGGTTCCTCAACGGACAGAGCGAAAGCGAAAGATGGGGGGGATGAGCCAAGTCCCGACCGGTACCCATCTGTATGGAAGCCAAGTCGGCGCCCATGACCAGCTTTGTGGGCTCCCGAGCCTTGCTGGAATCTTTTTCCCCCCTCGGAGACGTGTCGTGGGAATAGTAAAGAGGCAATACGAGCAGAAGCAAGAAAAACTAGGTAGGTTCGTCATTCTCTTTTTCGATGGCGTTATACAAACTAAACCAGGCCCAAATCCGTATTTGACTCCCTTTTGCCCTGAGCATACTTCCCTGTTCATCAAAAGTTCTTCTGCCCATATTGCCTTCGCCTTGCATTTCGTTCTATTTCACCGTGAAAAGTAAATATCTGGGTCATGGCGGTACGTCACTTACATGCCTACCTTGGTTTTCATTACATGACAGACTCCCGCTCGTCGCTCGGGTGAGGCAGGCCGCGAGAATCGCTCATCGACCCGCGCTTTTTGCCGGCATGGATCGGGGACTTTTGGAGGCTCTTAAGAGGAGGGCAAGCCAGGGGCTTCGACTGTTGGTCTGGACGGAGAGGCGAGCATTTCGAGCGATGCGGGCGGGCCTCTGATGGTTTGACGTGAGGCGGCGGCGCTTCGGTGGTGCTGCAGAGGACGGCCGTGGGGGTTTTTGTCGTGCTCTGGCGTCACGAGGTGGAAGCTGACCGCGCCGAGGTCGTTTTGATGACTGGATTGGGACTGTGTGACGACGGTAGGTTGGTTGTCTCCCACTGGGTGGTCTATCGGAGACTGCTTTTTATCATTTCTCGATGGCTTTGGACTGGACATGCGGTCGGGTCACTCGTGGGACGCTGGTGTCGAGGCCTTGATTGCGCGTAACTGCCTTGATGCGGTTTATTTCGTGAAAATAGGAGTGTGCCAGTGTGGAGTTTCGACGGAGCCGCAGTCAGGACGAGGTAGGACAAGCTCCGGGCTTCAAGCAACTCTTCCAGGCATAATCGGAGACGTCAAAGCACCTTTTCGCAATACTGCTACGGACGGCGATTGGGGCTTGCAGAGACGAGTTCAAGCCTCCACGTATGCTGCGTGAACTATTCTGAATATCCCATTTGCAGCGTGAACCCATAATTCTTCCGCCTTGTCCCTGAGCTGTTTCTGGTCATATCACATCTCGCCCTTCTTGCCCCTGTTGATATTTCACCTACACGCGGAATGCGTTGAGAGATGCGCTGCGCCTTGCCTACATTCTCAGTACGGAAGATCAAACAGGGGGCAACGGTGGTATCTTGACTCCTGTTTGAGATCGTGTAGAGCTCCATCCCCCTGAACTATGGTCAATGGTTCCACCGGTAACCGTAGTCCAGAAAAGCCTCTGTAAAACGGCATGGCGCTGCCTGACATGTTTGGTTTTGGGGGGTCGACGAGCTCGGCGCCCTTCTTTCAAAGAAGTCAGTGCCGATTATCTATATTGCACAAGTTGTGACGCCGGAAAATGTATGCAGAGTCTTCGTTTTGGCGGACATGGGAAATGAGAAACTAGATGGCGTGTCTTTGTGTAAAAAATAAGGCAAGCCTTGTTTTCTACAGTTCGGTTCTACGCTTCTATACAACAGCTGCGGCTTGGTCCTCTCCTGTTGGCTCGACCTTCTGCACCAGACGCCGGCCCTAGTTTGAAACATTTCCCGTCGTTTTGGCCAGATGATGGTCGACATCGTCGTTCTGGTTGTCGATACTGAAGCAGGTTTCTTTTTAGAGGAGACAGTATCTCAACCCTGTCATGTCTCTTTGAAGTCCCTGCTTTGGCCTACAGGTTTGGGACGCTGCCACATGTTTCCCGTAGAAACAACTAAGGTTAACCACCATTACCTGAGAGGAAATATACGGATTTGCGAAGATGCTTATAGAAAGCCCGACAGACAATTGGACTTGAGGCTCTGCCGGAGAGCTAGATACAGATACAGGCTCTAGCTGATTTCATTACTTGATGTCTGGTGCAATTTAAATTCAACTAAGGGGAAAATGAGGGAAACATTACATCTAGTTCTGAAGTTTATGTCGTACTCTTCGTGTGACTTTATGGAAGAAACGCAGGTAGCGTAAGGTGGCACTGACGGCCTACACTTGCGTCATCCAGTGCTGAGCATGTTCGTCGGTTGTTGGACGCATCGGAAAAGATCTCGAGTATCAAGTCTCAACAAGTGGCAATTTCAGTCATGTTCATCGGAGCAGCCGCGGCGTGATATCATCGCCGACCTGCCATGGCAGCCACCGTCTCCCACAGCCAACAGCCAAAGAGCCAGATTCGCCGCATTAGGGAGAAGCAAGAAGCACTTTAGATGCTACAATCACTCTCAACCCGGGAGAAAAGTCACCCATCGAATATCTGCAAGATCCCTGTGAGGCACTGCCAGACTGACGGTCGTTTCGCCAACTGTCTCCCCAAATCCATACTGTACAAGGAAGGGCCGTGAGCTGGCTCCAGCGGAGCTGGGTTCTCATTCAAGCGTCTTTCGGAGCGTCTTTCGGAGCGTCTTTCGGAGACCACCCGGAAGCTATTACACAGCGCAAGATGATTTCAAGTGTGGGTTCTACATCAAGCCAAGTTAGGAGAGAAGAGGCGGAGGAATGCCAAAGCAAGTATCCCGTGCGGGTTTCCATCGCCGGGACCGCCGGTAGATGTGCATTTGTACACTTGGATGCCACATGACCATGACCATGACCATGGGCCGTTAGAGATCAGGAGACGCCCATGTAAGTTCGCATTGCAGCTGGACCCGCCAATGACACGATCCGGGGACTTCAGGAGTTCGTGAGGTCGGAGAAGATGTACGGGTTGCGAGCCAAGGAAAGCTTCTCACGAGGATCGTGATGGACGAAACGTTGCGAGGAGCCGATTCACTTCAGACGCTATCTTATCGAAGGGAGTTCGACTTTGGAGGTATTGTTCTTTCGGCACCTGTTCTACTTTGCGGATGATTTCTGTGAAAGGGGACCCCAAATGGGCATAGTGATCAGATTGACAGACTTTACCTGGTTGTACTTCACTCTCAAAGTTCCACGCCTGACATTGGTTAGAGTATCGACAATACTAGGCTTAGATGTTGGTTCTCCCGGTGTTTCTGAAGTCTAGCTTCTACATGTTGCTTACACGAGAATGGATGTAGCCCCGAGGAACAAGCCGATAGTCATCATTTTGCAGCGGGGCTGACGAACTCGACGAACTGATTCTGGACTTCGTCCATCTGCCAACATACCTCAAACGAACAAGTGCCACGATGACTTGCTGTTCCTTTCAGTCTTCGCGTTGCGTGCTGGCTTGCAGAAACAGCCGGCTCAAGTAGGCTTCAGGAAACACGCAGAACAATAGCTGCGACGTCCTTGGGCCGGAGGATCAAGCACTCATCGCCATGGCACACGCATCGAGCTCACGGCGCACGGCGCTTTTCCTTCCTGTGAACACCAAGGACACTAACTCTCCCAAATCACGCCCAATAGGGGAAAAGGTCGCGATCAACGGTGCCTGGACGCGAGAGTTTGCGATCGGTCTGTCAAAGACCAGAGAAACAGGGGAAATCGTCGTATCGGTGGAGGTTTCGCGTTTTAGCCATCTACGTCGGCGGCGGCTTGCAGCTGCACTGGGTCAGTCGTGATGTGCATGTGCGCGCCCTCGAGGACCGTGACGGGTAGGATTCGTGCAGGCGACGAGCCACAAAACAACAGCATCACCAGCACTACCGAAATCGCATCAAAGATGAATAGTACCTAGAGAAAGGACGAATGAAAAGTCGTCTCATGGCTTTAAAAAGGGCAAAAAAGCAATAGAAGGCAAAAAAAAACCCGTCCTCGCACTTGCTTGTATGGAGCATCGAACAGTGCGCCCTGGCAGATTTAACAGAGCATCTGATCACAGGGTATATTTAATGCTGGCGCTCTACCGACCAGGCCAATACACCAGAAGATGTCCCGGTAGCTGTTGCAATCCGAAGGAGATTCACTAATGATCAAGGTAAGTGTGCAGGAGGGGGAGGCAGGAGCGCAGAATGGGAAGGTGCGGTCGTGGAAGGAAGGCACGACTGCGGAGGGCAGGTGCGCTTGCCAGGGAGGAAGCAGCATTCGCGAAAAAGAAGCCAACTCAAACCGCAGCATAGCACATGCAGGAGGACTACGTACGCAGCTGGTGCAAAAATACTATTAATTTGACGAGCACTGTTCCTTAGCCAGGCTGAACTGGAGCAGCCCTCTTTCAGGGTCTGCGCATCATTAACAGGGCGCCGCGGCCCGAGGTATTACAACTTTGCCTCCTCTTTCTTCCCACCGTCGCCGTCAGCAGGCAGTCATTCCTTCTTCTCGAGCTCCTCGACGATGGGCTTCTCGAGGGACTCGGGCTTGGTGGTGCTGGCCCAGCGGCCCTTGACCTTGCCGTCGCGGCCGATGAGGAACTTTTCAAAGTTCCACTTGATGCGCTTGAGTCCCATGATGCCGGGCTTCTCCTCCTTGAGCCACTGGAACAGGGGGTTCGCGCTGTCGCCGTTGACGTCGGTCTTTTGCATGATGGGGAAGGACACGCCGTAGTTGACCTGGCAGAAGTTCTGGATGTCGTCGTCGGACCCGGGTTCCTGGCTGCCGAACTGGTTGCACGGGAAACCGAGGACGACAAAGTCGTCGCCGTGCTTGGCCTTGATGTCCTTGTAGAGCTTCTCGAGGCCGGCGTACTGGGGGGTGAAGCCGCACTTGGACGCCGTGTTGACGACGAGCACGACCTTGCCCTTGTAGTCGGCGAGGGGGACCTCCTGGCCGCGCTCTGTTGGACAAAGGAGTTAGTTGAATACTGTCAAATTGCGGAAGAGGTGCGCCAGAGCAGTGGTCACGTACTGTCCAGGGGCTTAAAGTCGTAAAAACCGGTCGCGGAAGCCATTGTTGCTAGTTTGCGATGTTGTGATGATTGGTTGAAGTTCGGTTTACCCCGCAGTCGGAAGTCGTCAGTCACAAAAGTCGAGGGCGCCGAAGTCGCAGTCAGTCGCGCGGTATACAGGGAGTATGTTCTTTGAGCTGTAAATCTCAAGTTGAGGATGGGAACAATGGAGAATTTGCGATTCAAGGGAGGCAGAGCTCTTGGTATGGACATGGTCACGGTGGTAGTCATCAATCGGGTCACGCCACGTGAAGCGAAGGCCGGACATTGGATGTCGTCTGCCGGGAAGAAGTTTCAATCCGGTTTCCAATGGGTACGTGGCGGCAGGCATCGAGGCTGGCTACTACGTTCACACAGCCACGGTGCGGTGGTAAGTCGATTGCGTAGCGCAACACCACGACGGGAACTCAGGGATGACTCGGTCCAGAGTGGGGCCACGGTTCACGATTGTTGCGGGAGGGTCCCGCAGCTCTTCATCGACCCGAGGCACGAGGTCCTTGATCCGAGCTCCTTTCCCTCGATCCCGGCGTTACACCCTGAGTTGTCTTGCAAACGAATTAGCAAAGTGTTTCCGAAGCTATCCCTGGCGATGGAACGCTTTGAGCCATTGATATTGCAGAGCATTTCACGTGGTACATAAAGCCAGCGTTCAATGTCATTACATCATGGACCCTGGCTAAAGATTTCGAGTCTGGACGGATACGTAATGCGTATCCGTACTGCATAGAAAATGTACCGAAAGAAATTGAATTCTTCAGAAGCTTCCGCCATGTGAGAGTGGACCCCATCGGCTCAATGCGTTCCTCCGGGCTCCGAGTCTGGAGTCCGGGCACCTGGCCCAGGACCAGTAGGGTCCGGCCTTCCTTCCTTCTGAACGTCCGAGCCCTCCGTCCCGGCCGAAACTCCAACTCGAGGCAGCATGACCGGCCGCAGGTTTGCACTCAAGAACATCATTGGATGACATGATACTCGAACACCAAATTGGTGTCGAACACCGCGGATCATCACCCGCTCCGGAATGGCGGTACCTCCAAGCTGATTTCCGAATCGGGCACTGCCTTACGTACTCAAGGCAGCCAATGGTCCCGGACCAATTGCCGACCCGAGTTTCAGTGGTCTGCCTGTACTCCGTACACGGATATCGCATCACCGTTTTCAATCCCGTTCCCTTCAGACCACGTCAACTCCGCTCGCTGCACCCACTTACACCGGCGGGGCTACCTACAGCTTGTACGGATACGGAGTACGTCAATGCCAAAGTCCCAGGGCCTTTTGCATTCGCCACTATCGATAACGCCCATCTCACTCCGAAAGACAGCTGAAGCTACCCCGCCCAGACCACCTCGCGAGCCCAGCGTGGTGACGAAATGTCCGCCATCACCAAGTCCAGATCCAAGTCCAAGAAGCAGAAGAAAGCAGCCCTCACACGGCAGCGCATTCTCGAAAAAGCGCTGCAAGTACCGCTCATCCCGATGGATCCCCAATCCAAGCGAAACATAGTCATCGTCGGTATGCACAGCCGCCACCCACGCCCCCATCCCATCCCACTAACACACATCTCTGCCAGGCGGCGGCATCATCGGTTCGACGACGGCCTACTTCCTCACCCGCCACCCGAGATACAACCCCTCCCTCCATCGCATCACCATCCTCGAAGCCACATCCATCGCCGCCGGCGCCTCGGGCAAGGCAGGCGGCCTCCTCGCTCTCTGGGCCTACCCCTCCAGCCTCGTCCCGCTATCCTACCGCCTCCACCGGGAACTCGCGGCAGAACACGGCGGCGAGGCGCGATGGGGCTACCGCCGTGTAAACTGCGGCAGCTTCGAGGCGCGCGTGTCAAAGGAGCGCCTAGCTCACATCCGACAAGCGACAGCCGCGCCGACCGCGGTCGCAGAGGGCGCAAATAATGGCGAGCAGGAAAAGGGTTGGGAACGGTTACCGAAGCAGGACACCGCGGCGGAATCCCTCCTCGAGGAAACACCGCTCCCCCGCGATCTCGACTGGATCGACCGCGCGTCCGTCCTCTCGTACGCTGAAATGGGGTCCCCCGGCGCTACGGAAACGGCACAAGTGCATCCCTTCCACTTCACAACCTCCATGGCCGCCCTGGCGCAGGAAAAGGGCGTGGAAATCCGGTTAAACGCAAAACTTACAAAAATCGTATCCTCCGCCGACGGCGTCAGCGGAGTGGAATACCTCGACCGCGAAACGGGGGAGTCAAAAACAATAGACGATGTGACAGACGTTCTCATCTCGGCGGGCCCATGGACGGGGAAAATCCTCCCCGCGTCAAAAGTGACCGGGTTGCGCGCCCACAGCGTCGTGTACAACGCAGAGGTATCGCCCTACGCCGTGTTCACGAGCATCGAGCTCCCCGCGGACTTTGTGCCCGAACACAGGGCGAGCAAGGGGCAAAAGAGGCGACACAAGCGCGTCGTCGATCCGGAGATTTATGCGCGGCCTTTTGGTGAGGTATACGCGTGCGGTACGCCCTCCCCAAAGTCAACATCAACCGACCTTTTGTAAATATGCTGACAGACAACCAAGGTGAACCTGATAAACTCGCGCCACTTCCAGACACGGCCGACAAAGTGCAGGTCGACGTGGCCAACTGCGACGACATAATATCCTACATTGCAACCTTCAGCCCGGCACTGGCTTCGGCCTCCGTCAAGGCGAAGCAGGCGTGCTACCTGCCCCAGGTCGACTACGGCCCGCTCATCGGCCCGACGTCCGTGAAGGGCCTGTGGCTGGCCTCGGGGCACACGTGCTGGGGGATCCAGAACGGGCCGGCGACGGGCAAGCTGATGTCGGAGTACATCCTGGACGGGGAGGCCAAGAGTTCCGACATCTCGGACCTAGATCCAAGACGCTACAAGTGCTAGAAGATGGGGTTGCACCACTGTAGATACACAGCGAAACGAACAAGGATAGAACCACGAGCGATGAAACTTCCATGAATATAAATCGTTCACAATGCTTACCAACGTGAACCGTTTCCGACAGCAAACAGTGAGAGAGCATAAAATCTATTATTAATGCTACTATATCAAATGCACCGCTGCCCATCTTGTGGGCCTCAATGCAAAAAAAGACCCAATCATTCAAATCGTTAGATGGACATAAAACTCCCGAATCAAATCGATGCAACCCTAGGCGGAAGTTTCTTCGTTGTTGATGACATGAACTAGATGTGGGGGGTGATGGTAGAAGGGTCGACCTCGGTGTATCATCGTCCCGGAAGTTGACCCGAGATGGCCCCCACGGCCGTGATCGGTGGGTTGGAGATGTACCCCACCAACAGCCACGCCGGACTGGCACCCGCACATGACTGTCTTTTTTTTTTCGGTGTGTCTGCAGACCCTTTCATACTTCACCCCGCGGATGATGGATGGGAGAAAGACCAATGAGAGTATCGTACAGAGGCATTTACAGAGAGTTCTCAATCTCCATAGCCTCACGGATACCCTCCTCAATGGACGAGGTCCTGGCCTTCTCCAGGCGGCGGAGGGGCCGCCTGGGGTAGCCTCCGTATCCGTAGTAAGTCTGGATGGCACCCTTGGTACCGGCGATGGCAGCCTTGGTCAGGAACCAGTCACCGCGGGAGAGCTTCTTCTGGAGCTCAATGGCCTCGTCCCTCTTGCCCTCCGAGTAGAGGTTCCAGACCTTGACACAGACCTTGGGCATGACGTTGGCGCCACCGGCGATGATGCCGCTGCCGCCGCTGGCGAGCGTCTGCGCGGTAAAGTCGCACATGCCGCCAAAGGCCATGTAGCCGGAACCCTCAGCCCAAGGGGTCTTGGCGTTGGTGGCCAGGGCCACGCGGGTGAGCTTGCCAGTGTTTCCGCAGGTGAACTTGGTGCCGACGATGTTGGGGTGCTCAGCGAGCCTGATGAGCAAGTCGCTGTCCATGTCGATGCCGGAGACGGCACCAGGGTAGTTGTAGAGGATGAGGGGGATGGGGCTCTGGTCGGCGACGGCGATGAAGTAGTCGTAGATGGCCTGCTCGTCCATCTGAGCGCGGAAGTATGAGGGAGGGAGGATGAGGGAGTAGTCGGCGCCGGCGTCGTACGCGGCCTTGGAGAGCTCGATGGTGCCGCGGACGCTGCCTTCCGTGGCGCCGAGAATGATGGGGGTCTGCTCGAAGCCGGCGGCGTCGAGGGCCTCACGCGTGGCCTTGGTGACGGCCAACTTCTCTTCTCTCGTGCAGTGGGCAGCCTCGCCGTTGGATCCCATGACGACCAAGCCAGCGAGGCCGGCCTTTGCCAGACGCTCGGCGTGCTTCTTGATGGTAGGGATGTCGAGGTCTTCCGTCTCGGGGTCGAAGAAGGTCATGGTAGGGGCGTAGATGCCGACGGGGATGGGACGGCGAGGGGCGGCGCGGCCATTGGCTCCGTTAGAGGCAGTCATGATGGGCTGTGTGTGAGGATGAAGACGAGGGGGTGTGGCAGCGGACCGAAGGACGGACACGAGTGAGGCAAGATGAGAGGGGTGATGAGGGGTGAAGCAGCGAAAGAGCAGGTGTGTCGAGGCGGGAGGTATATTTATAAGAGACGGGAACAATAAGCGGCAGGCAAGGTTTCGCATGAGTTAAGGGGCGCGTAGCAATACGGCCGCGTGGGGTGGGATCAGTCTGGGAATAAATATTTGACGTGTCGCGAGGGACTGCTCGTGTGGACATTGGCCCGAAACATCCTCCCCAACATCGTGCCAACTCGACTCAAGGGACAGAGACCGGAGGAGCTAACGGAATTTACAACAGTGCCACTCCAGGACCGCACCCTGGTCCAGCGTTGGGGGTGGATCGGAAAGTTGAGGAGCAGGACGCTAAAAAGTTGTGGAGATGGATCATGGATCATGGACCCATGGGATGGAGGGGTGGAGGGGCAGTCTGGAGTCCACGCCGTCGAGGACCCGAGATGTTCCCAAGACGAAGACTCGCAAAAGAAAGCGTTGGCCTTTAGGCGATCCATAGGCGTCTACTATGTAGCAACACGAATGCACCCCAGCCTTGGGGTGTGACACAGACGTGTCGAAACGGGCTCGGCGGACCTCTTTTCGTTGTTCTTGTACAGTCTGTACCGCCGAGCAAAGCCAATGGCGGCAATGAGACTTTCACGCACGAATGCTGTGGCATCTGGGGAAGTGCCAGGATCGAGTCTCGGTGATGGCGGGGTCGTCTTAGACATGGACATGGAGGGAACCGTCACAAGACGACAGCATCCGAGACAACAAGGGAGATCCCCTGGGCCAGGATTGGAAACCACGTATTGTGTAATGTCCGTATGGGACTATGATACTGCGTATTGGTGAAAGTCGACAAGCCCACGTCCTCGGCAATAGACGGTGGCGACGGCGCATGTCGATGTAGCTGTAGCCCTGCGACGGCCGGGAGGATCTGTCTTGAAGAGATTCTGC
The DNA here is from genome assembly GCA_001693025.2 of Colletotrichum lindemuthianum. Classification (NCBI taxonomy): domain Eukaryota; kingdom Fungi; phylum Ascomycota; class Sordariomycetes; order Glomerellales; family Glomerellaceae; genus Colletotrichum; species Colletotrichum lindemuthianum. The sequence goes on along the minus strand of MASP02000181.1, from coordinate 151,636 downwards.
AAGAAGAGTCGAGGCAGATTGCGCCAATGACCAGATTCTCCTAGTTGATGCCCGGGACCTGTATGAGGCAGCCGGCGCATGGCCTGTCGGCAACCCCTTCGGAAATACTTCGTTGAAAGGTCAAGGTCAAGATCACCATCACCATTGGAAGGGAGGCCGCTCCGCAGTGATGCATCGCGAGGCTCGTCGGGCCCGGCCTCGACACTAGCGCGTCGTGGGATGTGCAGGACATGCTGCAGGGCGGAAGTACCTGTCCATCGACCGGCCATTGGCTCCCACATCTCGGTGTTGCTCGCCTGAGGTGCATGATCTGACTTCTTTCGTCGTCGCCAGCCTCTGTTTGTCACTGGCTGGCAAAATCTGAGCAACCACCAGGCGGGCTGGGCGGCAGAATATTCAGATCTGAGAAATCATATTGAAAATTGTCGGTTCCGCTGCGGTCAGCACCGGCAGAGCAGGCGAATTATCGTCCTTGTCTTGTTAGCGTGGTGCAATCAGCTATGGCCGTTCTCCCATCGAGATCCCGGCGTTATGGCCGGACGGTGGTTCGGCAAGGCGACAGACACATGTACACATGGTAGCTTTCAGCGGCCAATGAACGGCGGGAAAAAACGGGCGAGCTGTGAAACTGTTGAGCATCTGCCATAGTGTTGCTGCGGCGTGCCATTGGAGTCTGTCCGACGATGTGAACGATGTCGACCAACACAAGAGGTCCACGGCAGATGAATCGTGGGCGACGTTGAGAATGATGGAAATGGGACTCGAGCCATTCATTGGACGGGAAAACTTGGAGGAAATTTTCCTCCAATTAGCGATGCCTCTCGTTAGCTGGTAGGGCAAGTGGGGTAGCGGCATGATTTACTTGTACAAGCCCCCAAGGGGGACGTAGGTACAGCGTTAGTCTGGGGGGGTTGGAGAGCGAACATGGAGGGCACGAGGGGCCCAGAGCGCCACGTTGGGGCTGGCACGAAGCGCTAAAACGCAGCTGCGGCGCTGTAGCCGGAAAATATCCGTATTTCAGGTGTCCTGTACGGATACGCAGCACTCGTAGCAAATACGTCTAGCTAGCATTCTACCTACTCCTTTCATCTTACTTTTGATCGTTGTACTCTGTACGGACACTCGGTAGAAACTTGCTTCTTACCCAATGACCAGATAGGTAGCCATCATGCACTCCCAGGCCACTGAAACACACAAACTCGTCCAGATCACGCAGGTCCTCTTGCCTTTGCAAGTGCACTCGGGAAGGTAGACAGACAGACGTCTTTGGCTTTCAGAGCACGAAACTGGGATTGAGTTTGGCTTCAACTGGAATAACTCAATGTACGAGCAACTCGGATGTCAATCCAACGTCAAAAATCCGAAGCGTATGCTGCAGTCAGACTGCGGAAGAGCAGTTGCTGGCTTGGAAGTCATACAGCTTTACAGCAGGAACACTAGGAAATCCATGCCACGAGGGCGGAGAGCTATGTATCAGTACATCCATACGGAGTACATGAACCCTGGCTCTACGTGGGGGCGGGGAAGCAGCCCTCTTGACTTCATAGCCGTTAGCTGCGGTGCAATCGCGTCTTCCAGTGCTTTATTTCAATGAACTTCATCTTCTGACTTGAATCAATTACCAAGTGCATTTCTTGACGAACAGTTGTTTCTGGTTTGACGTCCAATTAGCCGAATGTTCTTCGAGGCCTCGCAATCCTCTGCGCTTCTACGCCACAACTTTTAGTGGCTTGCGGATGAACATGAAACGTAATTCATCGTGGGAAAGAGACTGTCGCGATGTACATAGTAATTACTGCGCGAACCAAAGAGGAGGGCATTACCGGCGTTAATTGCTTCAACAAGCCACGACCAATTAACGAAAAGTGGCATAATTCTCCATGGCTTCCCAGACAACGATGCGGGGTTAGCTCTGAGAATCCACTTTAAGTCGTTGGAGAAGCCCCTCCCCCTCCCCCTCATCTTCACGTCGTACTATGTAGAGCTCTGCCCCTCCATCATCCCTGTCACCATCTTCAGCGCCTCGCCGCAGACTCGCGAGCGACGTGCTGGATTAATCCATTCGCGCGACCGGTCAGCGTAGACGCGGCTTCCATTCCAAGCCTGTACTAGAACTCTTCCCAACCGTGTGGCTCTTTGGCGCTTCACGCGACGAGTCTTTTGCTTGGCAATGGTGGTCGACGATGCAGTTGCTCGGTACTGAGTACAGAACGTACAGAACACTCGGTCAGTGTTTGGGATCGGCTACGGCACCACGTCTCCATCTTTCTGGCTGCAAAACGGATACACGGCGGAAACAAGCCTCCACTACTCGTGCTGCTGTTGCGTTCATAACTGGTGATCCTGGTTGATGTGCTGTGTGAGGTACGGAGTACTTGTAGGTATGTATGCAACAGACCATACGGAGACATGTCGTTGCCACTGTCTGGCTTGGCCTCTTCCAACCCCTACGACGACTCCGTGACAGAGTCGAAAGATCAACAGCGCCGAGCAATGTCCTCAGCTTTTAGGCTCGTAAAAAGTCTTGGGTATGTATAGCAAAAAGGCAACCGCCGCAACGGAAACACAAGCCTTCCATCGTCCTGCGCTGCGGGCAGCTCTGGACTGGGGAAGCTGACACGGCGGAGCGCGGGGCAGATTAATCCCTCCAATCAGCCCCCGCTCGATCAGTCAGGTAGGTAAGGTAGGTCCCGTCCATCTTCTCCTTCTCCTTGCGCCTCAATTTTTCCGGGTCCAAGCAGCTTCAAGTGTTCCTTTGACGTTGGTAGGGGAGCTACAGCCAAGGTATATCCTGTAGATATGTACCTACCTGCAGACTCCTCCTACTATGGGCTTCGAAGTACTTGTATACCCAGTCCCGCGACATGGCAATTGTGACGAGGCGACGCGGAAGCTACCCTTGCTTGCCTTGGACCCCATGGCGAACTCATCCGAAAATAATCTTGGCCTGTTTTCCGCACGCATTGTTTGTTGCGCTTCTCTGAAATGTGCCTGGATCGACCGACCTCTGTGATTGCTTGGCCCAGTGAAAGGTCCTTTAAAAAGGCCACGACCTGCGCTCCCTGCAGCTTGTGAACTTTGATTCCTCCGTACTTCCCAAAAATTTCCCTTCCTCCCATATTCCCAAGCCATTGAACCCTTGGACGCCACCGAAATGGAGCCTCTCAACGTCTTGATGGTACGTTTGTGCCTCTGATCGCCATCTCTCGTGGCTTGCAACTCACTTACGCTCCTCCAGGTCGGTACCGGCGAGTACACCACTGGCTTCGTCGGCGGTGGTGCCTCTGGCTCGGACAAGAAGGTCGGTGTCGTGGGTCTCACCCTCTTCGACCTGAGGAGACGCGGCAAGGTCAACCAGCTGGGCATGGTTGGCGTCAACGGCACAAAGTTCCCCGCCATCAGTACGTTCCCCGTACTCCCACAGCCAGGAACCCCAACTGACCGCGCCAGGGGAACATCTCCAGAAGAACATCACCGAGGCCTACAACGGTCTGGATACCTCCTTCGACTCCTTCCCCGACAACAACACCAAGGACCCCGAGTCCTACAAGGCCGCCATTGACGGCCTGAAGCCCGGTGACGCCATCACCATCTTCACTCCCGACACCACCCACTACCCCATCGCCCTCTACGCCATTGAGCGCGGCATCCACGTCCTCCTCACCAAGCCCGCCGTCAAGGAGCTCGACCACCACCAGGCCCTCATCGAGGCCGCCGAGAAGAAGGGCGTCTACGTCTTCATCGAGCACCACAAGCGCTTCGACCCCGCCTACTCAGACGCTCGCTTCAAGGCCCAGAAGCTCGGCGACTTCAACTACTTTTACAGCTACATGTCCCAGCCCAAGTCTCAGCTCGAGACCTTCAAGGCCTGGGCAGGCGTCGACTCCGACATCTCCTACTACCTCAACAGCCACCACGTCGATATTTGCGAGTCCATGGTCTCCCAGCTCGGCTTTATCCCCGTCAAGGTCTCCGCCTCGGGCTCCAAGGGCATCGCCACCAGCCTCGGCTGCGACCCCATCACCGAGGACACCATCTCCGTCCTCGTCCAGTGGGAGAAGAAGGACGACCCCAGCAAGAAGGCCACCGGCGTCTACACCGCCAGCTGGACCGCCCCGCAGAGGGCCGGTGTCCACTCCAACCAGTACTTCCACTACCTGGCCGCCAACGGCGAGATCCGCGTCGATCAGGCTAAGCGCGGCTACGACGTCGCCGACGACTCGGCCGGCCAGCTCATGTGGTACAACCCCTTCTACATGCGCTACGCCCCCGATGAGGACGGCAACTTCAACGGCCAGACCGGCTACGGCTACGTCTCGCTCGAGAAGTTCGTCGACGGCTGCAGGCAGGTCAACTCTGGCAAGCTCAAGCCCGCCGACCTTGACGCCAAGGGCCTGCCCACCCTGAGGAATACCATCGCCACCACCGCCATCCTCCACGCGGGCAGGAAGAGCATAGACGAGAACCGCGACGTCAAGATTGTCATTGACAACGGCGTGTGGAAGTTGGAGTAAGCGTTGACCTGTAATGATTTGTAGATATGTGCACAAGGCCTGTACCATCTGCTGAACTTAATGAGATGATGACCACCACTGGCGCTTTGAATGAATGATAAACTGTGATCTGGTTCTGTGTGTGCGCAGTGTCGGCTAGCTGTGTTGTTATGCAAGATGGACGCGGCCGAGACAACTCACCCTCACGACCCAATATCACCACATCAGTTCATCAACCCAGTCTAGCGACGCTGAACGGTATTCTTTCTCGCCAGGATGACGCAGGGAGTTTTTAGAAGACCGAAGGTTTAGAGGAAGGCTGGCCAGCTTCTTGGTTTCCTCAGAGGTGCTTTCCCATTAGAATCGCCTCTGGCTGCTTCGCGGCGTGCTTGACAAGCTAGACCAGCAGGATGGCGACAAGAGCGTCCCAGCGGCGAGTATTGCAACCGATCGGACTTATCACCTAGTGCTAAGGGGGAGCTGTTGAGGGATATGAGGCTGGCCGAGTAGGTTGACAGGTGGCATTGAATCTTCAGCCGCATTATCTACCATGCGACAAGGGATCTGTTGAGAAGCGAGAGAAGCGAGACCCAGTCGACCGTTCCAGTTCGGCAAAGTCCTCAGTACTGTTTGGTTTGCAGGCTATCCTGGTGGGATGATAGTCAAATGATTGGACTTTACACTTCTAGACAAGGTGAAAGAAAGGAACACTGATGTGCAGTCATGTCGCCGAGTACAGGATGCCAAATTAATGCTGCCATTATCACAACTATCCGCAAGGCCACCAGGAGATCCAGGGACACGGGGAGTTTCATTTGCTGCGCTCTGGGAGATGGTTAGGCGTCTTCGTGACTGCGAAGACTCAGTCATAGCCGGCGAAGTATTGACTTCTGCGATGTCATCCAACTTCTCGGAGTGGCCGTGGCTGAATCTAGGCAAAAATGGGTATGTATCAGCTTGGATTGCCTATGCTGGAGGTATAAACCAGAGTGTCAGCCAATGAAGAGGTAACCTATTCTGTTTCTCTTCTTCACTGGCGTCGTGGCAGGAATTCGAGAGGATTCTACTTTCTTGCTTTCTCGACTACATGGCTGTTATCGTGGTGCATGATTGGCGTGCTAGGACATCATCCTGGGAGGTAATTAGTTTTACCATCAAACACTCCAAAGGACGACATTTCAAAAACATAGCCTGACCGGCTACTTTATTCCAAGTGTTGCAAGAGGTAGAGTCAGAGGAATATGACTGATGGTAGCATATCTATATAGCTTGTTGGTGCGAGACGGCTTGATAGGTAGAAGTGACAATGTCTGCCACATGGCGGACGTGTTTTCGGCGAATATATACCGATTGTGGCATCCTTTTGTAATAAAGGTAGCACTGCGCTTCTTTTCAAACTCGACGAGAAAGATCAGAGTCAATGACATATCATCGTGTGACCTAGTCCGTTACGCCAGCTCGTACTGACTGATGAATAACGCCCACTGTACGTGAGGCTGGCTAGGCCACGGTTCAGATACTTAAGATCGATTGTAGCAGTACCTTTCAGTAGGTGATATGACTCGCCAGTTCGCCAGAGGAGCGATCGCATTCCAAGTCTGAGTCTAACTTTGCATAGTAAAGAGCACAAATTCGATGGTGCCAGGAATAGATTGAGTAGCAGATTAGGCAACCAACATACTGATGTACACAGCCTCCTAGCCTCATAGATACTATGATATGAGACGGAAACCATGATTCGATTCGCCCGCTTACATACATTATTACTGGAGAGGATGTCTACGGTCCCGAAAGCTTGGGTTACTCCGTCTACTGTGCAACATTGGTCTTCCAGTCCAGGCAAGTTGTCGGCGGGAGCTTCGGCGAATGCAATCTCCGCGTAGCACCAAGGTAGGGAAGTTCTCTGCAATTCCGTCCAAAGCCATGGATAAACTTTGGCCAAGATACAACCTGCCCCAACATGGGATTACCAGGTCGCAAAGTCGCTCGGGGTAAGTTGAGGTGCCCAGAATCATAGGTAAACTTACACAGTAGGGCTTGTTTCCCATCGACGAATCAGCCCATGATCTCTGGACTGGTCGTTCTCGCCGGGCTCGGCACGCGGAGGTGTGCCGGTGACGATGGTGGCTGTGAAACGTTTGGATGGCAACGGTCCCTGTATCGCATCCACCTGGCGGACATGTACGGATATCATGCGATACGAATATAAAAGTGACAAGCGGTATTCAAAAATGTCAACATTATTGGAAGCATTGTTGATCTGCGGTAAGGCTACGATCGCTCACCGAGAGCTTGGGCCCGGGTCGAAGCTCTCAGCGCCCCGACTCATTCTTTAGCGACTGATGTACGGATATGCGTCTGATCTTCTCATCAGATGCAGTGAAAAAGCTCACTACACCGAGCCATCCGAGCCTGTAGGTAGAGTTGCGGTCCGCCTCGAAAGGTCGAGGGATGCGCTTGCGAAAGCTACATCCGCCTGGCGACCCCGCCTGCGCCGTCGGAGCCAAAACGACAAGGAAGCCCTCGTTCAACGGGAAGCCAGACAGGGTGGTTTGTTCTTGTGGGAGTCTATCTTATCATCTGGATGTAGCCCCGGGGCCCAATCACAGACCTGCCAACCTACGACAGAGGCGTTTGTGTCTTGGTAGACAACGCCGCCAGGAGACATCCCGGATTATGACAAAATGCGTCTTTCTTAGAGTTGGCCCGCCGCAAACTCTGGCTGCCGGCGCCGTATCTGAGTGGCGCTTCGTAGCCATACAAATATCTCCGTAGGCCCTCCTGTTCTCCAGTTTTCTCCTGGAAGGCCCTGGGTTTGGGGATGGATGCTTGTGAAAGGAGGGATTCAGCTGGGCCACGACATGGGTGGCATGGCAGAATGTCTGCGAAACAGGCGTTACGCGCCGCCCTTTTGGTCACAAATTGGCTGACGGAGTTGTACGTTTCTTTCGTGAGGAACGTGGCTCTGGCATCAGTTTTCTGAGATGCTTGGCGGACGATTGCAAAGGAGGGGGATCCTTTGGGCTTGCTGCTGTCTTGATTGATATAAAGCTGGTTGCAGCCTTCTCCTGCCTCACCACCGGCACGACAAATTACGATCTAGAAAGTAGAAATAGTAATACAGAAAAGATACTCACCATGGGCAGCCTCCAGCATCCTTCCAACGACACTGCGTATTGCACCGTAAGCCTCTCACCCTCATGTCTGCCAAACCTCCACTTACACCATCAAGCTCGTCACAAACGATGGCTACGTTCTCGGTAAACAGATCCAAACACCTCTCTCCGTCCCAAACTAACACCAAACAGCCGCCTCCGTCCTCGCCTCATCCCTCCGAAAAACAGGAACAACACTCCCCCTCTGCGTGCTCGTCACGCCAGACACAATGTCCTCCTCCTCCCTCGCCACGCTGCAGTCGCACTTTGACCTCGTCATCCCCGTCTCCGGCATGACGTCCCTGACAGCCGCCAACCTCGACCTCATCGACCGCCCGGACCTGCGCGCGACCATGACCAAACTCCAGCTCTGGTCCCTCACGCAGTTCCGGCGCGTGCTCTACCTCGACGCCGACACCCTCGTCATGTCCAACCTCGACCACCTCTTCGGCCTGCCCGACGCCATCTACTTCGCCGCGGCGCCGGAAATCGGGTTCCCGGACTGCTTCAACAGCGGCGTGATGCTCCTCCGCCCGGACGCCGCCACGCACGCGGACCTCACGGCGTTTGCGGGGCGCGTCGACTCCTTCGACGGCGGGGACCAGGGGTTGCTCAACATCTTCTTTGGAGACGGCACGCGGAACCACCCTTCGCGGCTGCTCCTGCGGAAGAACTCCGCCGGCGGCGCCGACAAGGAATCTCAGCAGCAGCAGGATGCGAGCAGCGCCGCCGAGCGAAACTGGTTCCGGCTGAGCTTCACGTACAACATGGAGATGCACAAGGTGTACCGCTTCTACATCCCCGCGGCGCTGCGGTACCGCGACGAGTACAAGGTGCTGCACTTCATCGGCAAGGACAAGCCGTGGCACTATGAGGGGGGCAAGGTTGAGTTTGAGGGCGGGGACGGCGGCAGCGCGTATCAGGCGTTTTATACGGACATGGTCGGCAAGTGGTGGGATACGCGGCGGTCCCTGCAGACTGTTTAGGTTCTGGTGACTTTCGTGAGAATAGAATTGCATTCATGTGATGATTTGAAAACCAGGTAACGTCATGTGTGGGTGACAGAGAGTCCATTTTCGGTGGCTTCTGGTAGAGCTCTCGGTCAAAATCGGTGTAGGCAGCCCACCCACACCTTGGCACCAAAAGCGGACTAGCCCGCCCCTCTGCCGATAAGATAAAGATTTCAAAAAATTCGAGAAGCGCCGGCAACAGAGCAAACCTCCAGCGGCCCGCCGCAACCTCACCTCAACTCCAGCTTGTCGCAGTCGAACGTCACCACCTCACGCTCGTTGACCCGGACACATCACCACATTTCAAAAATGGGAAGAGATTTACAGAAGAAGAAGCGCCGCTCCGGCCGGCAAAAGATCAGGCAGCCCAACAAGCCCAAGCGCCAGCTGAACCCCATGGGCAACGACATAATCGCAAAGAACTGGTTCGTCCAACCCCCCCCTTCCGGTTCCCAACTCTCTCGCACAGCCAAACTCGGATCACCGAAAAACTGACCCCCCGCCCAGGAACAAGAAAGAAACACTCACCCAAAACTACCGCCGCCTCGGCCTCACAGCGCGCCTGCGCAACCCCACGGGCGGCGTGGAAAAGACGCTCTCGCAGGTCGCCACCAGCGCCCTCACCCGCCGCGACCCCTTCTCCATCGCCCCCGTCGAAGCGGCCATCATCGACGAGGCCCGCGTCGAGCGCGACGAGAACGGGAAGATTGTGAGGATACACTACTCCAAAACCAAGCGCGCCAACCCCCTCCGCGACCCCCTCAACGAGATCGAGTCCGACGAAGACGACGACGAGGAGAGTGACGAAAAGGAAGAGGGGTGGGGCGGCATCGACGACGAGAGCAGACCCCACGTCATCCGCATGCTCGAAAAGGAGGCGGCTGTCCCCGTGGTCAAGAAGCCGAGACACATGAGCCAGCAGGAGAGGGAGTGGTTGGAGAGGTTGGTGGGCAGGTACGGCGACGACACGGCGGCCATGGCGCGGGACCGCAAGTTGAACCCCATGCAGCAGACGGCGGCGGACATTGGTCGGAGGATTGAGAAGTTGAAGGGGACGACGGCCTGATGGTGAGATAGCGAGGAAATGTGTAAGGGGTGCGCGTTCACATAGCACGGCTGGAAGAAATCGAATTCCAGAGCGGAGTTTTGGCGTTACAAAATACAAAGTCGATACAGTCATCAAAGTCACATTCATCACTTGCAGTCACTTCAAAGGTTCGAATGACTGAATGCAGCCGCCAAGGTTGATCGTAATGCCATCAAATTGATGTCTACCTAAGGGTCATGCCTGGTATCTTTGCGATTACCGTGTATAAACAGGACGCCAACAACACCTCGTTAACCGGAAAAACGTCGACCGCAAGAAATCCAAGCCATCTATGCTATGTAGAGTCAGGACTCGGTCCTTTATTCGTGGCCATGCCGTGCCTTTTCTCCCACAATCACTTGCTCACCGTCCGCCGAGACGATTTACCTCATCGTGCGGTCGTAGTTACCGGCAGGGAACTGAGCCGGCCTGTCGTCGTCGTAGGCAGGGGCGGCGTAGGGCTGCACGGTGGGAGGCGAGGCGGTGGGCTGGTGAGAGTTGTACTCGGTCTCGCTGTCGAACATGGCGGCGTTCTGGCGCGAGGGAAGGGAGCCGTAGCGGTTCGGGTCGTCGTCCTCGGGGCCGTACGCCGAGGAGTTGTTGGCGCCGTACGCGGAGGCGGCTCCTCCTCCGTAGCGGTTGTTGTAGCTGCCGTTGAAGCCGTGCTCTTCGGCGTTGTCGTCCATGTTGACGGGGGCGTAGGCCTCGTCGTCGTGGGGCGCCATGGAGAAGGCGGCCTTGTCGGGGTCAATGTTGTCGCCGGGGAGCTTCTGCTTGTCGTACCCAGGCAGGCTCTGGTGGAACTGGTAGTGCTTCAGGGTGTACAGACTGACGAAAGTGCTGGCAATGAAGAGGAGCCTGGTGGTGGTGGTCAGTATGGCGGAGGGCTGCGCATGCGGCTTGGCGACTTACGTCACAAAAACACCCAAGCCGACAATGGCCTTGCTGAGATTGCAGCCGCTGCCGCACATGTTGGCGGTGTTGTAGGCAGCCTGACTGGCAAAGGCGGAAAGCCAGATGACGGCGAAGACGGCGTCGACAGCGACCATGGCGTAGGGGTTCGCGAGCTTTCTCGTTCTCGGCCACCTCGGGGCCATGATCAGGTAGATCCATGCGGGAAGAGACAGGAAGCACTGCGATGCGCCTGTCAGCGGGTTCCACAAGGTACGTGCATGCGACGGGTTCTCAAGACTCACCACTCCGAAAGTCCAGCCATTGTTGCCTACAATCTGTGCATTGTCGGACCTGAAGACTGCAATTTCCAAAGCCCAGATGACAAAGGACAGGATAAACTGGAAGATGTGCAGACCCAGCTTGACGCCAGGGACGTACTCGGGGTTGAAGTCGAGGTTGCCAAACATTTCGCCGGTCTGGTCGGTCTGGTCGGTCGGTCGATAGCTCGAATCGCAGTTTGTTGACCTGGCTAGGAGTAGGTCGTCGATGGCCTACGTGGTCGATGCTAAGAGGTTGGTTGGTGGTGGTGGTGGTGGGTTGAGAGGTTGCCAGCTATCTACCACAGCTCCCCTGTTTTTTTGCAATCTATATAAAGATCAAACTCAATCCGACTCGGCAACGGGGTCTAGCGAGACGACGCAGGTTTGCAGGATAGACCTGTAGTTGGGAGGGTCCGTGGGGTCCAATCAGTCGACTCTGGGTGCAATGGTCAGAACGAAGGTCTGATAACGACGGGATCTGGCGATGATGATGATGGGAAAAATAGAAAAGGTTCGAGAGGAGGGGAGGGCTGCGGCCTGCTCTTCAGGGACGCGTCTGCCTTTTTCTCTCCCAGGCCTGACTGGGCTCTGTCAAAACGAAACAGCCCCGGCTGGCGTTGGATTGCGGCAGTGACGAGACGTGGATTCAGTGGGCGCCGAGTCGCTGGTAGTGGAGTCTCAGTGGTGGTGGTGGCCGGCAGAGGAGTGGGTCTAACCCGCCTCAGAAGCTCCCGTCATCATGGCAAATACAATGTCAAGGTCAAGAGGACTGACTTCTGAAGCAAGCAATTACAGGTATCTTACCTCGATCAGTACGGAGTGAGTACCTTGGTTGCTTTGACTGGCAGGTAGATACTTGTCAGAGGACCTGTACCCTGTCTGTGAGACGAACTGTCAGTGGATGCCACTCAGACTACTGCCACTGCTCTTTCGCTAAACACATAATTACTTCGTAGGCAGGCAGGCTAAAGTTGGTCCCCTATCGTCTGTAATGCCTCTCGTCACCATCAGCAGCACCGTCAAAGCAAGATGCAGCGCCGATGACCATGGCCACGCGGGACGGACACGGGAGGGTTGGGATGGCATGGAGGCTGTTCGTTCCCACGCAGACCGGTTACGACTTGGGTTGAACCAAGCCACTCAACCGCTGGGTTCCACTGCGCCACTACGATCAGGCAGCGAATTACAGAAAGAGGGCGTCGCGCAGCTGAGCAGAGGACCCCTGCAAGCCACGCCTCCCGAGCGATAGTTCAGGCCAAGGGAACCACCAGGGAACCTCTCGTCAGACGGTAGACTGGCGTTAGGTTCGTTGGAAGGTTGGAAGACGCCCGCATTCATTCAAACGTCAACGGTCCGCCTCTACCGTTGGTCAACCTCGAATGAGGTAAAACGGCCCAGAACTAGCAGCACTCATCTCAGCCATCGCGCTCTTCTCCCAGACGACCGTTTTCGCGATTTGTTTTTCTTTTTCTCCCTGCGGTGCCTTGCCGCAATGCTAAGCATCCCTCTTCTGGTTTCTGGGGTGATGCGCCGCGGCAAGGGGACGGTTGATCTTCAATGATGACGGCCTGCAGCAGGACAATGGGGCTCCGTTTCTTGGACGGCAACGCAGCCCACTTCCACTCGTATCAGTCAGCAGATATTACTACGTAGTCCGACTCGACATTGGCGCCCGGCTGGCTGGTCGACAGACACGAGCTCGGCGGTCGTCGCAACCCGGAACACCCAGCCAGCCCTAAACCGATGCCGTCCGGTGGGCGTTGGCAGGCCATTACACAGTATATGTCGTCTCGTGCGAGACTCCTTCCATGCATGGCATTCGACCGACACCAGGATGACGGCCATACGCCACGGACCCCAAGGGTGCGTCCATCGCAGCAAACCTGGATGGCAGAATTGCACAGTACACATCGGCAGCTCGTGAATGGCAGCGATTGGGCGCGCCGAGACGTTTCTTGCGCAGAAATAGTACCCGGCAGTGGATACAATGGCGTAAGTCTCGCCGCCCAACTCCTTCCGCTGCCCGCAGCTTGCAGAGTGCACCCGGGTAACTCTGAGCGACGTTGGGCCGCTTGGCCGTACCTACATAGCCACCTTAGCTTGCGCGTATCAATCTGCGTCGGACTCATCGGTCGTCGATACACGAGGAACAAGAGACAAGAAAAAATGGGCAAGCTGGCATTCCCGATTAAGTCCGTCTATCACATTAGAGGTGCCATTCTGGCAGAGGCCTTAGTCTTTGGACGGCATCTGAAGTATGCCAGTCGTCGCCCTAGCCTGCGGCTGAAGCGCGTGGAATGTGGAATTCAGCACAGACCTGGGCTTCCCAAATGTCTGAGACCATCGTTGGTGCTATGCAGCTTGTGTTCCCTTTGGAGGCTTGATTTACCCCTAGGACTCAGTTGCGCCAAGCGTCGAAAATTTCCGATGTAAAAGTGATTCTATCGTGATGGACAAAGCTGGAAGGACCCCAAGTTCTGAGCACAGTACTCTTGTCACTGTGCTGGGGCGTGTTGTCGCATGGTACATACAGTGCGTAGAACCATCACGACTGTACCAGTACCAGGTCACAGGAAATTTCCATGATGCCTCACCAGAAGCCAATCTAAACCTCATTTCTCTTACAAGCATCTCAACCCCTGCCGTCACTTAACGCCATGGCTCAAACAGCGGCACCCGGTCTCTCGGAAATCATATTTCCCACCGCTGCGAACCACAACTTTTCGCACATCCTGACGGATCTGAAGCGCTCCAACCTGTCCATCGCCAACAGACTGCGGTCCTGCCAGCACGACGCCGACTTCGTCAAGGAAGTGGCTGCATGCTACGGCCGCCCGCTCGTCGCCAACGAGCGATGCGGGAGCTGGTACGTCCGCCCCGAGGAGAAGGCGGCGAGCGCCTACTTCAAGAGCACCGACGGCCACACCAATGCATGGAAGTTTAGCACGCGGCGGTTGAATTTGCATCTGCTGGAGGTCATTGGGAAGCACGACGGGTATGTCTGAGATATGTTTTGTCTCTATAAGACGTCTTCAAGGTGTATGATTTTCTCAGATATTGACCAAGACCTACAGCTGCATCATCGTGGACTCGACTCGCCGAGGCAAAAGTAAGCCACCCACCACCACCTTTCAGAATCACCCACTAACAAGCCCAGGAATGCCGGATGCCCTCAGCAAAACCATCCCCGTCTGGTGCACCGTCATAAACATGGCCCTCTTCCCAGACGACCCCAGCTCGCCAACCCTCCACACCCCGCCAAACGTCGTCTCCCCCTCGGAGCACTCCCAAATCGCAGCCCTCCTCCCCTCGTTCCTAACCTCCCTCAAGGCCCTCAACCTGGACCTCCCCTCCCTCCGCGCGCACGTCTCCAAACCCCTGCGTCCCTTCTGGGTCACCCAGGAAACGACCCTCTCCCCCGTCGACGTCGTCTTCGAATCCCACCACCCCGTCATCTGCTGCACCTCGTCCCGCCGCGTGGCCGGCACCGAACTCAGCGAGGCGGGGTACATCCAGGGCGCCGGCGACGACACGGAGAACTGGGCCCTCGGGCTCACCGCCGAAATCTTCTGGTCCCACGCGGGCCGCCTGCTCTCGTGCCCCGAGGCGGACCTCCCTGATCTCGTCACCTCTCTCGTCGCGGAACGCAAACATCAACAACACGCGGCGGGCAGCGGCACGCCCCCGAAAGAGGTCGCGCCACGTATTTTCGTCACGACTCTCCCCTTCGACGAGGCGGCGGGCAACTGCAGCGTCGCACTCACGCAAGACGTGACGCAGCGGGAGACGTGGGTCAAGTCCCCGACGCGCATGGAGGTCGGTCTCGGGAAGCACAAGGTCGCGAGCCGAAACCTGCGCCAGGCGCTGCCCGACATTTGCGCCTTTGTGGCAAAGAGTTGGGAAGCGCATCCCGAGGGGGAGGTGGTGTTTGCGTGCGAGACGGGCAAGGATCTATCCATCGGCGCGGCGCTGGCGGCGTACTGCTGGTGTTGCGATCAGGAGGGCAAGTTTCGCGTCGCGACTCCGAGCACCTTCTTCAACAAAGACATGATCCGCGTGAAATTGGGCACCATCGTGACCGCGTACCCGGAGGCAAACTCAAGCAGAGCGACGCTGCAGAGCGTCAACAGCTTCCTCATGGACCGACGATGAAACACTAGTTGTACTTCTGAATCAGACTGTTATTTTGTTGACTACAGCATTACAACACCCCAACACCTCACAGCGAAGGCGCCGGCTTCCCCCCGGCTAGTCAGACGGTCCCGTTCTCAATCTTGGCCAGCACGTCGGGGAACTCGCTCCAGTCCTGCATGATGACCACGGCGCCAGCGTCGCGCAGCACCTTTTCCATCTCGGCCTTCTTGTCATCGGCGTACGGCCCCACGTAGCCAATCACCTTGATACCCGCGCGGGTACCGCTGAGCGTGCCGCTCTTGCTGTCCTCAATGGCGACGCACTCGTCGGCCTTTTTGCCGAGCTGCTCCATGGCGTAGAGGTAAACGGCCGGGTCGGGCTTGCTCGTGGGCTTCGGCAGCGACGTCGCGGCGCTGAAAACGACGTCCTCCTTGAAGTACTTGTCCTGGCCGACCTTGACGACGGACGCCCACACGCGGCGCTTCGCCGACGACGAGACGACGGAGAGGGTGTACTTGCCCTCCTTTTGGAGGGTCTCGAGCTGGTCGTCGACGCCGGGACAGGGTCGCAGGGCGGCCTTGAGCTTGGCGATGACGGCGTCCTCCTCGCGGCGGACGTAGGACTCGAGCTCGTCGGCAGGGATGTCGAAGCCGTAGCGCTTGGAGAGGCCGACCATCATGCCGCGGAAGTTTTGGCCGACGAACTCGGTGATGAGGGACTCGCCGGTGAAGCGCTGGTCGATGGAGCGGCCCTCGCAGATCTCGTTGATGAGGTCGGCGCAGGCCTCGAAGGCGAGCTCCTCAGAGAGGACGAGGGTGTTGTCGCAGTCGAACAAGAGGGTCGTGATCTACGGGTGGGGTGTTAGGTTGTGCCGTGCCGTGTGCAGTCAGTGCCCCGCGTGAGCGAGGGGGAGCTTACCTGAGGCATGTTGGCGGTAATCTAATGGATCTACGTTGAAGAACTGAAGAATTGAAGTCTTGTAGGGCTGTAGTAGGTGTTCTGTAGTAGGTGTTCTACGAGGTTATGAACTGGAAAGCCAAAAGGTCAAGGTGGAAGAGAGACGCTGGCTGTGTAGACGAAGAAGTGACGTTCTTGTTCTTGCTACCGGGAGGAATGTCAGATCAGACTACAGCTGACGAGGGGAAGCGCATTGCCATCCAGCTACTTAAATAAAGAAACCCAAACCCCAAAACAGACCACATACACGAGGCTCACCCGACGGCGGTAACCTCGTCTCCTCTCCAATCGTAACACAAATCCGCTGGCACCAACACAACAGCTCCCCCCAAGCAAATGCTTGCCGAGCAATGCTATGCCATGAGACAGAGTACCAGCAGGCACAAGGTACCACCCACCCCGGCCTCGAGTTACCCCTCCTCCCATGGGCCAAGGTACCTGACCTTTCCCACCTCAGACAACCTCAGCAAATAACCCCTCCAACACCAGCGCGCCCGCCATGTGAAGTGTCGTCATAGCCGCGGGGGGGGGGGGGGGGGGGGCGGGACCNNGGGGGGGGGGGGGGGGGGGGGGGGGGGGGGGGGGGGGCCTGAACCGGGCTCGCCAACACTCCCCCCGCGGGCCCTGTGGCACATCTTCGGGAGAATTGGCTACGTCGGTCTCATCTGCAAAGAGACGGATGATTCACGCCCGCGGTTGTTTACATTGCGCCGACCCTTGAGAGGCAATTAGAGCTAGGTAGGCTTTCATTGCCAGTGTTTCATCCGCAGACAATTGATGGAGAAGGTGGGAGCTGGGTGATGTAGCCATCTATCCTCGGCACCACCACCACCCAATCCACCACCGCGACCTTTTGTGAAATCAGCCCATAACGCGATGCGCAAAGCATCCTTTCCTCTTGGTCTCGCTCCCGCTCGCGCCGCAAAGCTCCGAGCAGGGCCAATTCCACCGAACCGGGGAACGCGGGGAGCATACACCCACACACACACACACACACATACACATGCCGTTCGCAAGCGTCTGCAACGTGCCAAACCCGCGCTCTCCAGTTGGACTCCCCGCTCCCGCATGCCAGTGTACAATCTGCGCGTGATATAGAATGTCATGTCCCTCTTTACCTGCAGTCGAGCACTCAAACCACTTCCCTGCATTCTCTATACATAGTTCCAGTCCATGTAGTCTACGCAGTACGTAGTAGAATACATAACAGACAAGGAGCTGCTCCACCGTGAACCTCTCCTCTTTCACATTGACGGTCCGTCGGCCGAGATGGAGGGGTCATCCCAGCTGCATCCATCGCGGGGAGGCCCGGGATGTAGGTCCTCGAGTGCGCGGTTGACACTTTGACGGGCCTTTGGTTCACGACGTCGGATGATGACCGGTGCGTTTTCACGATTCGTAGGAACACACTTTTCGGAGTCAACTGCCCGGCGTGCTGCTCAGCTCCATCGTGGAATTAAGGAATTGCTGTGATGAGCCTACATGTTACACATCGACATTCGAACAAGAGCATGAAGCACAAGATAACACGCGCGGTGGTATCAAAATCGTCACACTTGATTACTGACAGTCTATGTCCTCGTCCGCAGGCCCTCTGTGCCACGTCGCGTCGTAATAGCCTACGCGTGGTAACCGCATGCTCAATAGGCCAACCCGCAGCCAAACACTGAATCCCCTTTGACGCCCAACACCTGGTCATGAATTGACATTTCGTCGTCTTCGAGCAGCAGACACTCGTCTCTCCGCGGCCGACATGGCGCGCCACCGCTAATCTCTATACCTGAGTGTACGCGCTCACAGGATTTCCCTCAACTTTTGCTTCTGTGCCGCAGTCAAGCTCGACGGGAACTTGACATTGTACCTTATGACAAAGTCGCCCCTTGTGCCGGGCTTCTTCGAGATGGGCATGCCGAGTCCGGGGTACTTGTCCGAGCTTCCAGGCTGCGTGGGGCCGTTCTTTTCGAGGTTGAGTTGCTTGCCGTCAATCGTAGTGACGGTGCGCCTCCAGCCCGTCAGGGCTTCTTTGAGGTCGAGCTCAACGGCGTGGACCAAGTCGTTGTCCTCGCGAACGAAGAGCGGGTGCGGTTTCTGCGTCATGTTAGTCATCTATGCTTGCGGGTTGACTTTGGGAGAGAACTCACCTCCTCCAAGATGAAGTGCAAGTCCTGTTGACCGCCCTCCTCCTGATCTCCAACGCCCTTAAACTTGATTTTGCTACCCTTCTTCAGACCGGGCTTGATAGGCACTTCAAGCACCTGGTCCGTCGTGGTCCGCTTCCCGGTGTCGTCGAATGTCTTGCGCTTGATCTTCATCTTCTTCGTCACGCCGCGGAACAGCTCCTCCAGCGTGAGCGGGAGCGGCCGCTCCACCGTCGTGACCTCGGGCGTCGCCTCTCTGGGCCGGGGTGAGTCGTTGAAACCGCTTTGAGCACGCGTGCGTGACGACCTGCCGCCAGCCGATCGCGGCATGCCGCCGCCACCAAACGCCGAGAACATGTCCGCATAGCTGTCGCCTCCTGCTCCTCCGCTGCCCATGCTTGCTCCCATGCCTGCTGCGCCGGAGCGCATGAACTCGGCAAAGACGTCATCGGCGGAACTGAAGCGGAATCCGCTGCCATCGCCGCCGGTGCTGAAGTGGAACGAGCGTCCACCACCACCACCACCTCCGCCACTAGGCATGCCTCCGAAGTTGAAGCCGCCAGGCATACCGCCCGCAGCGAAGGGGTTCGCGCCACCTGCATCTGGGGGAGGCGCGCCACCGCCGCGGAGGAGGAACTCGAGGCCGTATTCGTCATAGGTCTTGCGCTTTTCGGGGTCGGAGAGGATCTCGTAGGCTTGAGAGCACTCCTTGAACTTCTCAGCCGCGTCCGGGTTGTCCTTGTTTTTGTCGGGGTGCCACTTCAGAGCAGCTTTGCTGTACGCTCATGTGGTTAGTCTCGCGGTATGAGGTCAACGTGATTGGGCCGATTGGGCAGTGCCAGCCCAAATGTGCGTAGTGTTGGATAAAAACTGAAGCAACTTACCGATAGCCCTTCTTGATTTCTTCCTGAGACGCAGTGGGCTTCACACCCAACTGGTCGTAGAGCTTGGTTTCTTTGACCATGGCCAGGACAGTGTTGTGTGTCGGGTGTCGTTGTAAGACCAGTCAATCGGCTATAGTAGGTACTGTATGCGTATTTGAATTTACTTCGACGAGCGATTGATCGTATGTCAGCCGGCCTTTATGTCCTCAGCCTTAGGTCGTATGAGCGGGCGACATGCAAACAGCAATAAACTTGATCGATAATTGAATAGAAAAAAAAGGTTCGAATAGAAGAAACAAGAAACGGTCGACTGATGCAACGATTCTACCGGGAGCCCAGTGCGATATGTATGTATGCAGGCGGGAGGAAAAGATAGGTAGGGAAGCAACTACGTAGGGTCTAACCGTCTCAAGCCAAGTTGAACTGGGGAGGCTTGGGGACTCGAAACCTGCAAGTGGTCGAAGAGGCCCCTGGACGCTACTTAATCGACGAAACAGGCTGTGGTTGTGGAAGGTTCGGCGTCCTTCAGACAGGGAGAGCCATGACCACCGTCCCCGTGCGACAAAAATCTGGGCGGGGCGTCGAATCGGGTGATCTCACCGTCCTGACTGGATGGAAGTGCACAGAAGGCTGGCGGGGCATTCCTCTGGAGCGCTGTTATTCGGTTCATGGGGTGTCGGGTCTATTTGCCGAGACATTCAAAGTGCGAGCACGCAGAGGAGTCCGTAAAAGTGCTGTTTTCCCAACACTCGAGACTACCCACGAAGTCGCGCTTCGACGTTTGCAGTGTCGCCGAGCGATTGCTGGCCATGAAGAGCAGTTGACATTCGACAACAGGGAAGGAGTTGCTACGACAGAAGACAATGACGAAAATGGTGGGGTCTCTGCCGACGGGAATGGCGGAGTCAGGTCCAGCCCATGGCCCAAGCACCGCTCTAAGGCCGGCCCACCCCTGTCATAGCTACTCTCCCCGATATGTGAATTAGAAGCTTCGAGAATCTTCTACTAGGTTACCCATCATAAGCGCGTATACATACCTGCGTCGCACCATTACTATGATGCACTTAGAGGGGTATCATACAATTGGTTGGATCTGTGGTTCATCTTACTGCCATGTGAGGTACGCAATACATATGTAGTGGTGAGAAAGCGTCCTATACCACGGCCGCTTCTGCAATGCTTTCGCTATGTTGCCATCTTTGCACCGCCATGTACTGGCCCTCCCTATCCATGTCTCACCAGGTGCTCTAGTCTTGGCGCTACTAATGCTCGTCGGGAATGTCCATTGTCATCACCTTAATGCCATGTTCCTCGGATTTCGAGTCGTTCGCCGTAGCAAAGTGTCTGGCCATGAACGGAGAGCTAGCCCCGCTGCCGCTCCGCTCCTGCATCTCTGGTCCCTTGGGCTGCTCCTCGACGACGTCCGGTGTGACGGTGCGACTGACGTCCGTAGCGCCGTTAGCGAGAGGGCTACCCGGGTGTAGATCTGCCCGGGGGATGGGCGACTTTGTGTCGTGGCTCCAGGCCGTCTCCTGTGTATCGCTTGGGTACACGGCCGGAGCCGTGCTACTATTCGGAATCTGGAACGCCTCTTGTCTTGTTGAGAATTCCATCATCTCTGTGTCCCTGGTGCCGTCTCCGCCGCCAAAGCTGTTGTCGTCCAGGAAGTTTGCGGCAGATTCGCCAAAGTCGCCTATCCTGGAGTCGACGTCGCTGGCGCCCATCGAGGCCCGGTTTGTGTCCATCGAGTCGACGCTACCCGAGCGATGCTTGCACTCGCCAGGCAACTCTGGCAGCATGTTGAGAGCAGCCCCATAGCTACTACCCTTGTCAGTGCTGTCTTGACTGAGCTCTTGCCGGAAATTCTTGTTTTCAGCAAGTACGAAGCGTTGCAAGGAATCCGTCAGGGGTAGCGGAGTGGCGTTTATGGCGTCTTCTGTGGCGTAGACGAGGATTGGGTTCTTGGTCTCCGAGAAGATGGACCGCATCACCAGCTCAATCGAAACTCTCTGCTACATGTCAGCAATCGGTCCCTGCAACAAAAATATGTGTTTCCCACCTCTGCCTTGGCAGGCTGCGCATCGCCTGCTTCGTACGACAGCCGCCACCATTGGTCCGCTGGAGTGGGCGCCTCGCCCAGCTCGATGAGATCTGGTTGCTCTCTCCTGCAAGTGTATGTGACGTCTCGGCGGGTCGAGATCCCTCGCAAGGAATACGCCTTGCCGCTGAATGGTTTTTCCAGGCCAGGCTTATTTGGATCGGTCAGAAGTGTGCTGAGGAACCTCTGTCTTTCGTGAAGCCTCTCGCGCTCCCACTTCAACTCTTCGACGACGTTAGCTGCTGCACTAAAATCGGCGGACCTCAACTCACTGTCCATCTTTTGCTCGATATCGGCAAGCTGCCATTTGCAGCGCTCGACAACCTGCTCCGAGTTTTGACGCAGGCCTTCTTCGGTCTCGGACAAGATACAGGCAACGTCCTCCAGACGGATGTACTGCTTCTCCTCATCCTCGCTTTTTTCAAGTTCACGGAAACGTCCCAACCCATCGAGATACCGGGCGTGGCTCTCAAACTCCTTGATCGTCTTCTCCAGCAGTTCTCGTTTGTCGTAAACCTTATTCGTCTGGGGGTGGACCCATTTCGTATACTCGTATTCTGAAGATTCGGCCTGGTAGAGCCCTTTGTGAACCCAGGCAAGGTGCTCCTGGATAACGGTGGCCTCCTCCTTGCGGCTATGAAGATAACGCTCCGGATAGAACACTTCAGGCACGTCCATCGACTCGGGAGGCCCATCGCCGTCGAGGGCCATGGTCAGAATATCACCCATATCCTTTAAGACAACCATCCTAGTGCTTGGTGTTACCTCCTGCCACAGCAATGCCTCGTTCCAGAAGAGCCAGTCCCACGCCTCGTAGAGCGACTTTGTTTGCCTGTACTGACTGTCTGTCAACTCAAAGTTCAGACACGCGAATCGACTGATTTCCGAGCCTTCCCCGGGGCCTCCCACAGACGTCGACAGAGCAACGTGCGTCATGGGCTGCATGATATCGGGGTGGGTTGAGCTGTTGAGTGTGTCATAAAACTGCCGCTCCAGATTGAGTTCCGTCCTGGGCACCGAGTCCGCAAAGGTCTCGACAGAGCCATAGCTTCTCTCTGTCTGGTCTAGGAAAGCCATCAAGCGGTGAATCTCTTCGTGAAAGCTCGGTTTCGTGTCGTCTTCGCCTTCTCCGGAACGCTCCCCTTGCTGCATGGCTGCCAAGACGTGAGGTGGGTAGATGGGCTGACCCCTCCACCACTCGCTGTTGTGTCCGTAGCTGGCAGCGGGTTCGCCGGTCGAAAGAAGAAGGTTACGAGCTGCCGGTATTTCGTGCAAAATCGTCAGTATGGATCCCAGCCGGTGTTCACTATTCCGCGCGGTCGGTTGCTGCACGAGAAAGGCGGGTGCGCCCTCTTCCCGCTTTCTCAGGGATGCTCTCGGAACATCGCTCGACGTCGGCTGCGAGGTGCCTGCGGCTGTCGGCACCATCGCCCAACTGTTCTGATCGTAGTCAGGCCGGTTGGCCGGGCCAAAGTGCTGCGCGGTCGTGGAAGGGTCGGTGACGCCTGCTACTTGCGGCTTGAAACCAGACTCAACTGCAGACTCTCGCAGGGCTCGCTGCAGATCTTCCTCTTCCTGGGCGGCATTGCTCGGTGCTGTTGATCGTTAGCCTTCGCTACCCACGGCACGGAGAGCAGTACCGGAAGCAGTCCCGGCCGTCCAGTCTATCATCCTACCCATCGGTGATCGGTTGTTTGCTCTCGACGGCGGTCGTGAAGGGGCGCCTGCAGAGGCCCCGTAGTAGTTGTCTGGAGGCGGCGTTACACCCTGAATGACGGCGTCGTCCGACGCGTCGATGTTGAATGCTGTTCGACTCTGAGCATTTGTCCATCTGGGTGGGCGGGCAGAGCCCAACATACCAATGCCAGCGTTGTTCCCAGCTCCATCACGATCGGCACCGAACGCAGAGTCGTCCCAGGTATACTTGCTGCGAAACTTTGTCGTCGTCAATATGGAGCCTGCTCTGCAGGACGCACTGCAACATACCGAATCTGGATTGTCGTAGTATTCCATGAGGAGTGGTTCCATTTCCTGCCCGCTCTGTAACGTATGTTAGCTACCCTAGTATCGCTAGAAGAATTACAGAATGCTGGCTAATCTCCCTCGAACCTTTAATGCCGAGACGACCAGCGTACGATCCCGGTCAGCATCCAGGCCAGTGAACTCGCAGAACTGAGCGATGTCCGCGGGGGTCGGTTCCCGCGCCATGGTGCCGATGTTCTTGGGGGTTCGGGGTTAAGATATCGGATCTAGCGACAGGATCGATCAGGTTCGGTGGTGGAGGACGATTCGGTGCTCTCTCATGGCCGGCGAGGGGTTGCCTGGTAGAGGTAGAAGGGCTGGCGCATGAAGGGGCTAAGAGCCAGGGGATCGGAACGGAAGCTCAAACGGAGCGTGGCTTGACCGGCAAATATATGCTAAGCAACCGGCTAGGATGATACCTGAAAGTTCTGTGGCGATCTAGAAAGTATTGATGTAGAAGGAAAGACCAAGGAGGCCTGCTGCAAGGGCTTCTTTCGTCTCACTGAATCTCCTTGCTCGAGCTCCTCAGCTTGTGAGGTGGAAGAAACCCCAAGCTGAGGAGTTGGAGACTGTGCCAGGTAGGTATGGTGAGTGCCAAAGCCATGACCTCGACATGGCCAAAGCCCCACATTTCCCTCAGTCATTAAGAACAGTCAGAATCTCTCGGTTTCTCCATGACTGAATAATGTATTCCAATAAGACATGACATCTATATCAACAGCTCCATTAGGCTATCTCACTTAAGGGAAACTACTTCCTCCTATTTTGTCTGGGAAAGTGTAGTTTCCAGTGACAAAACACGGTAAGAATTACTTGTGACTATTCTCTCTGAGTTGTATACGTAGTAAGGCAGCTTAGCAATATGCTGATTGATTAGTGGACATAGTCCCTAACCTTCTTTGCAACACCCCCCTGTCAGCTCTTGACCCTGCCGCCACCACCTTACAGTGGGAGTAGACGAGGGGCACTACCCGTGCCCGCCCCCACTTTAATTGGAACTTGAAGACTTGTCACCCACTAAAGTGGGTGCTGAACATGTTGCACGTAATTAGGGGGCAAAATCTGGTGTGTATTGTGTGTAACTAAACGTGGCCACACGCACCGCGCGAGGCTCCATTTTGACTGGGTTAAGTGGGGCGAGGCCCATAGAGACGCCATGAGTGCCTGAAGCTTGAACGGTGCAAACTCTGCCGCTCGAACGCGTTATTTCTGACACGCCCCTCCAGCCTTAAGGGCTGCGCCCGTAGGCTGGCCCTTTTAAATAACGCTAGTTTAAATACTCTATTTACATCTCGTGAGAGACTTTTTTTATAACTCCATCGCCCTCGTTAAACCTCCACCCCTATAGCAGGAAGAGTAATATTATTTACAGGCTATTTAGGCATTCCTTATTATCTAGGTAAAAAGCGCCTCCTGGCGCCTCAGGCACCTTAGGGCCCTAAGCTCTTTTTTAACTATATTATAGTTAAAGTTAGGGTCTATAAATTCTAACTGGTGGTTAAGAATCTTATTAAGGTTTTTAAATACTGGCGTAAGTAGCCCCTCTTAAAGTTCCTCCTCTCGCCGCACTTTCAGGCAATTTAACTAGTCTATTATATTAATCTAAATAATAAAAACGCCAAACTGGCAGCTTTAGAGAGATTTTATAAGGCTGTCAGCTATAAGGTCTCCCAAAGGTATATACTTAACTTTAAAGCATCCTCACTAAGCTTCTTACTATAACTAGTAGTTATAAATATTAATATACTATAACTTTATATATAATTACACTATTTCAGTAGTTATAAAATATATTATTTACTAGTTATCATACTGGATTCAGACTACTGGATGAGGTTTATACGCCTTACCTCTACTGAAAGTATTTATCGCGAGGTCTACTTAAAATATAGTAATAAGGCAGCTAGCGAAAATAGCTTCTTATACTACTTATAATAATACTAAAAACTCTACTTCAGTTATCAAGATAGTTATAGTATCTTATTTATTAGCTTACTATACTGTAAAGCTACTAAAAAGGTATATAATATAAACTTAAAAGCTTTTTCGATCCTCACTATTATCTATAAAGCTAGTATCTGTAGCGATAATAAAGCTATCCTATAGATCACCAGGCTCACAGCTAAACTCAAGACAGAGATCCTTAGTTTTACCAAAATACCATATTATTCACTCAGCCTCAACTTAGTAGTTATCTCCAGAATTCTAATTAAAATAGGATAATCAGCTAGCTACATAAATAATATCTAGTCTTATCATAACTATAGTATAATTAATAAAACTAATATCTTATTAGTAGTATTTAATCTCTATATAGGAAACTTAATTATACTATAAAAAGAATTCTTTAAATCTGAGGGGAATATTAAACTATTTAATATACTGCATACATTTTATAAGACACTTAAGGAGTTTTTCAATATAGACTACTTAAGAAAACTATAGCTATTACGTTATTTAATCTCGAATAACCTTAATATTAAGAAACTACTATAAGTTTTTACCTCCCTCAAGATAATATTTCTTTTAGAGGTCTACTAATAATATAAGTATTTTAGATACTTTATCTAAAGAAAAAGAGAGCATATAGTTATTAACATAGAAGAAGAAAATAATATACTCCTTAAGCTAGCAACATAACTCTCCCACAGCAAGCTTAAAACTAAGATATTTAAAGTCTACCTCTAGATAACACTGCCAGAAGAGAGGAGACCTTCAAAAACTATAGAGCATTTTATTCAGATAGTAGATTTTTCTGAGCTTTCAATAACTAAGTAGCATCTCTATATAAACTACCTTATTAAGTATTACTCAGACAAAAATGTTAACTGTATCATACTGAAGCAGCTTAAAATCAAAATAGTTAGCAATCACTATAAGGATTTAAAAAGATATACCTACTAAGGTAGCTACATAGGTCTCACAGTTATCTCACAGTTATTAGTCTCTACAAATAATAAACTAAGCCTTAATTTTAATAAGATACTTATACTTATTAAGCTTATAAATATAAACCCAGTAGCAACCTAGAACCTTCAAGCCCCTCGTGAGAACCTTACTAACCTCACTCCAGAAATATAATTCAATATAACTCCCAAGATAAGCTCTTTCAGCCACTACTATAGCTTCAGCATACAGATAAGTAAATACTACTAAGTAAGATATAGATAATAGTAATAACTTCTATTATAGGACTTCTAGAGTAGAAGCTTCTACTCCCCTACACCTTAAACACTTTCTACTATCTAATTCGCCCCCTAGCTAAAATTTATCTTTCAGACTTATAATAACCTTTTAGAATCCTCTCAAAATTTAAACTTTAGGAACCCCCTCTAACTAACAACTTACACAATCCTATAGCTACAGGCAGAAATATCTAGAAGTATCTTAAAATAACTAAAAGACGCCAGCTAAAAAAGTAACTTTAAATAAAGATCTCCTAGCTACTCAGATACAGTACCTTATCTATCCTTTATACTTAACCCTCTCTAAAAGCACCTAATCTCCCCACCCCCCTATAATCTTATCTATATAAATAAGATCATAGAAGAATATAGCAGGCAACTCTAGAGAAGTTAATAACACAAACTTTACAGTTTCATATAAAGCTACAGAAAACTTAAGGCTAGTTATAATATAAACATAAAACCTCAAGCTCTTATAGCTACCTCCCGCATCTTTAGTATAGATTACCTTATCAGGCTCTTCACTTAAGCTCAAGTAAGCATTTAAGCTAACCTCACACAGCTCTACTGTAGCTAATTACTCTTATAACTAATAAGAGACCTTATCAAGATCGAACCTCTTAAAATTATCCTATAGAGAGGCTAAATTTCCATCAAAAAACATTATCTTATCAAAAAAGACATCATAAATTATAATAACCTCATTTTATAAAAAATTCCACACCCAAAACTAGTTAGTTAAAATATAGCTAACTAAAAAGCTAATAAAAACTTACCCCTCAAGGCAAGTAAGGTAGTTACACTTAAGTTTAGCGTCTATAGTAAAAATAAAACACTTACAGCTATATACATAAAGGTAAGCTAAATCTAACCTTACAGTATTATCTTTTTAAGTAACCTTATAAAGCCTCTAGTATAGTATTCGCCAGCCTAAAAAGCTTATTAGTATACAGTTATAAAGAAATACCGCTACTTATAAGGTCTCAAACCAGAAATTATAAAGCAGTTTACTCCCTTACCTCATAGCCCTCACGCAAGCTTTAATAACAGCTTTAACCTACTTTATACCCCCATTTTAGCCTTACATATATAGTGTAGATAGCTTGAGGTGAATACCTCAAGTAGTTAGAGTAACTTTCAGTCTCTTATACCTAGGAATCTTATTATCACACTCAAAAACCTTAATATTAATATTATACTGACGCTTAAGGAGTAAGATAAAGTTATCAAACACTACAGTTATAATAGCTTCAGTATAATCTATAAGATAAAAATCCTATAAGTAGTTAGTAACTCTATCTGTAAATATTAAAGAAGAAATATAGCTACTATAGCTCTAGTAATATAGATAAAAGTCAAATATAATATACTCTCCAGAGGCAGTATATAAAACACTCTCACGCTCTACGCAGCAAATAATCCATTTTACCTTACTAACGCCGCAAACCTCATACACCCCCCAAGTAAGCTAGTATCTATTACACTTCAAACGACCATTAGTAATATAAACACTACATACAGCTGAGATAAGGTAGTTAAGAAGCTCTCTCCCAGAGTACCCTAGCTACTAATACCAAAACTATTTATTACTTTTCAGGAGTCTTTAAATAGTCTCTATAATATATCTCTAGTAGCGACAGTATTTTAGAGAGAGCCTATACTATACTAACTATACTACTAGAGCATTTAACCTCTCGCGAGGTATATAGTATTTAAGGACTTATTAGCTATATTAAATATTAATAGCAGCAATCTCTAAATAGTCACTCCTCTATAGTTAAGAGGGATAATTTAGCCTAGTGTCTCACTAGTAACCTCACTTTTACAACTACTGAAAAGAGATAAGATTCGTAGCTAGAAAGATATAGAAAGTAATATTATAGAGGTGTAGCTTAGCTTCCTTACCTTCCAAAGTTATAATATTAATCTCAGTGTCTCTATAGCTTTTAATAAATACTAGCTTAATGCCATACTAAATATAATCTCTAGAGGAAGCTCCTCAGAAGATTATAAAGTACTTAATATCTTGAAAGATATAAATAAAAACGTCTGAATTAAGGATAAATAAATCTTAGAGAGAATACTACTAAAGCTTCTCTATATAGCAAGCTTACCATACAGTATTATAGCCACTTCAGCTAGAATTCTAACTATATAGTCACTATTATCTAAAGCTTTAGATCCTCTTTAAAAAGTCTGGATCTGAAGCTATTTATTATTCAATTCTCTCCTTAGTTACAATATTAAATACCTAACTCTTATATATAAATAATAAGTATATATAATAATAGTATAAGAGTAGGTAATTTTTACTATACTTAAGAGGGTATAGAAGTCTATCTAAGCTATTAAAATATCTCTTACCACCTCGAGAGTTTAAACTACTATCTATAGTCTCTAAGGTAGTATTAAACACTTTATAGCTAATTTTACCTCAATAGAGAGCTTTAGGAAGCTACTAAATAGCCTCTATAATAGCTGAGATAACTTTATTTAGCAGTATTATATCTAGTTAACTGTGGACCGTAGGTATATAATCCTAGGTATACAATTTAATCAGTAAGTAAGCTAGTGAGAACATAAGATTATTAACCTAAAGTGCCCCTGTAATAGAGAGAGTATAGCTAACTATTTAAGCCTTATATATAATATCTTACTACTTCTGAAACTACACTTTAGTTAATATTCTTATAGTAAGACGCTTAATCTTAGGAGACTAGAGTGTATTATAGTATATAGTAGCTACTTACTAGAGATAGAGGTTATCTATAATACTGAAGCAGTTATAGAGGTTTATTAACTATACAGCGAGATCCTCCTCCGCATTACAACACTAACAGTTAAATGTATCACTAATATACTTACGGATTTAAGATAATATATAAGCTTAGTTTAACTACTTATATTTATACTCTCAAATCCTCATATTATAGAAAGTATAGATAGCTATATAAGCTTTCAGGCTCTTCTCTATAAGGTCTATAGCATCCTAAGTGTAGACTTATTTAGAGGCCTCAAGCGGAAGTTAGAGCTCCTCAGGGTAAGTTTACTCTATAGGGGTGAATCTATCGAGAGTACCAGAGGGGGTTAAGATCTCTAGAGTGTTTGTTTTGGGCGTTACAGCAGGTATCTTACCCTTCTTCACCTTAGGAAAGTTATATATAAGAAACTCTTAAGAGGCTACTAAAAGGAGGCTTTTTTAAGCGTTTAATTTAAGGTTAAGATAGTCCTATAGGTTATAAGCCTTAGCCTCTACCTTAAAGGAGCTATACTAGGTAATCCACTGGTTAGCTCCCTTAAGCATCAATATAGAAGTATTTTTAGTAGATATCTTAGCGTTTAAGATACGTAAATTCATCATAATACATACTTTTTTGGCCTAGTGGCTCTTCAGTATCGTGAGACTCTTAATTATTACACGTAATTAGGAGGCAAAATCTGGTGTATATTATGTGTAACTAAACGTGGCCACACACACCACGCGAGGCTCCATTTTGACTGGGTTAAGTGGGGCGAGGCCCATGGAGACGCCACAAATGCCTGAGGCTCAAACAGTGCAAACTCTGCCGCTCGAACGCGTTATTTCTGACAGAACACCCATATGTCCATAACACCCATATGTCTAAAAATGATTAATTGAAGCTATTCCCACCCTTACCCCCTCTTCAGTAAGCAACCATAACCCTAACTATCAATTAAATAGAATAGCTATAATCTCCTATTAATCCTTATCTTCTAAGCTTTTTTTGCAGCTTTAAAAGCTTCCTTTTTAATAGTATAGTGGAACTTCTAATCTAGAAACTGAATTATTCTTACAGTCTTAGTATATTTATCTTCCTATTTTTATTATACTATTTTCCTTCTATTTTTAACTTAGATAATCCCTCTAGTTTATAGTTATATATTTCTTACCTGACGATAAGCTTTATAGACCTTTTTAGTTAGATTTATTTTTAAGAGATCCCTCTTAATCTAGATTAATTTAGATCCCTAGGTTAGGATACTTCTGATAAATTAATCTAAATTATAGTTAAATAGTGAGACTTCTCTAGTTAGCTTTTTAATCTAGTTATTAATAATCTCTAATATTTTAGAAAGTTTATTTACTATTTTTCTAAATTTCCTAATAGTTATAAAAATACTAAAGGAGAATAAGGATAGTAATATTATATTAAGTAGTATTAATATTATAGGAGGAATATTATCTTAAGTTATAATCTTCTTTAGTATTACTTATAAGTTAAATAGGTTAATCTTAGTTTTCCTGAAAGTAGATATAATAGTAGAATATTTAAAAGTTTACTTATAAATAGACTAGATAAAACTAAAGAACTCCAGTTTAGTAATATTAGTATAGTTTTCTCTAATTATAGTATTAATAATTTTACTATAGTAGTATTTAAGAGGTTAAAATATTACTATATTTAGTAGTTAGAAGAGATAGGTTAAATAAGGAGGAAAGCTAAAAGGAAGGATCTTATAATCTTTATAATACTATAGAAACTTAATAGTATAATAAAAACTATATTTATCAATTAGAAGGAGTCTCTTCTGGCTCTAAGTTTAGTTTTTTAAATATAGATTAAAATATTTAATCTAGTTAAGATATATTTAGTTATTTAAATAACTAGTTAGTAATATTCTAATTATTATATCTACCTCTAGATTCTTAATATTATACTATCTACTTATATAAATAGATCCACTGAGGATTAAGAAGACTAGTATATAATTTCTTACTGTAAATATAATTTTAATTATAATTATTAACTTTCTATTAGTTAGGATAGTAAAATAATAAACTTTCTTACGTTTAGTAATAACTATTTTGTTTTTCCTAAAGTCTATTTAGAAGCTTATTTTATCTATATTCTAGATATTAGAGAATAATATACTATATATCTAAATAGTCTCTTATAA
This sequence comes from Colletotrichum lindemuthianum, assembly GCA_001693025.2. Lineage (NCBI taxonomy): Eukaryota > Fungi > Ascomycota > Sordariomycetes > Glomerellales > Glomerellaceae > Colletotrichum > Colletotrichum lindemuthianum. The sequence continues at coordinate 120,339 of MASP02000181.1, read as the reverse complement.
TATTAGAAACTATCTATTAATAACCTTAATATCTTTAGATTTCTTCTATTTTATATTAAGAATCTTCTTTTTAGTATAGAAGTATTTATATTTCTTAATAAAATAACTAGTTTATATAGAGTTAATAGTTAGAAGAAGTATCTTATAATCTTTATAGAACTTAACTAAAAGGTAGTTAGTAGTATCTATAAGAAGTTCTCACTATAGGGTAAGATTCAGATAATCTATTTAATTAATATAGTAATAAAAAGCTTTCTCCTGATCCCAGGAAAGCTTTTTACTATATACTAAGTAGTCTTTAAGAGAGGTTATCCCTAAAAGTCTGTAATATAGCTTTTTATATAGTATTTAATATTTCTCAGTAACTATAGTAAACTTTAAGTTTAGGTTTTCATGAATTAATAGAATAGCCTCCTGAATATACTCCTCTTCATTTTAGTTGAATTTAGTCATTATGGTAGCTTAATTGAATGTGGTGATAGTGACGTTGAAAATAAGGGATTTTCTGGACATATGGGTGTTATGGACATATGGGTGTTCAGCACCACCCACTTTAGTGGGTGACGAGTCTTCAAGTTCCAATTAAAGTGGGGGCGGGCACGGGTAGGACTCGGCAGTCACAAATCAAAGTCCGACATTGCGTCACCTTTTGCCAATTGCCTGCCAGAAACCTACACTATGAAAACAGCCTCTCCAAGATGTGACAAATGCACTTGACCAGCACATGCAGTCCAGTCAACAGTATTTTCACACCACCTGGACAAGCAGAACAGTTCATGTAGAGCTATTGAATTTCTAGTTTTCAGCTTCGTCTCCTTAAAGACGGCAGACTATCTGCTGTCAGCTGCTGTGTATCTTCCTTGAGAGTCTGTCCCATGCCACCAGAGAACTTGGCCTAGTAGACTGAGTAGAGACAGGCCGAAATGCAATGCTTTAGTCCCGCTGCCAAAGAAAGAAAGAAAAAAAATAACCGTCCACCATGGAAATCCAAGGATGCCGCAACCCAGAAATGAGACCCCCTCTTTGGCTGCCCAGCCAGGTCGCCGAAAGGAGCCAGTGAACGCCCATGGCCATCGCTATGCATCGTCCATTATGCGTGTGACACGTAGACAAGTTGAGAGAAAATCGAGCCAAGCACTTCCACTGCCAGCTGAGGAGACTGGCAGCTGAAGAGGTACACAGTCTGTTCCTCAATGCTTGGGATGAAAGTGCAGCTGGTCCCAGATTCAAGGCTTCTCGGAAGTCTCATCTTCAGTCTCAACTTGGTCATCATCCTCATTATCGTCCTCATTGTCGTCATCATCCATATCAAAGTCGCTGCCTGAATCAAAGTCATCTCCCTCATCAGACTCCTGCCAGAAGGCCGCATCATCATCAACCTTCTGCGGAACAGGCTCCAGCTCAGCTGTAGTTGGGAATCTGACATCAGGCGGCATGTCCTTCTTGGACTTCTCAGCAGTCTCCCGAGCCTTATTGTCATAGTCTGCACGCTTGTCACGGTAGAGGACACCAGCGTCAACATTGGCGGGAGAGCCGATCTCTGGGTTGTCCAGCAGCAGGAGGACTGATCGCAGAACTGACTCCACACCCTGCAGAGGAGACCATCTCTCACTGGCTTGCTCACCAGACTGCTCATCTTCACCAGGGTTGTGGAGGATCGAGATGCAGAGCTTGCCATCCGAGTAGATGTTTGGGTGGTAGAGGTTTCTGTTGATGAATCGGAAGGTCGGAGGCTGTATAGGGTAATCGGCCCGGAAGGTCATCTCAGCCTATTTTACATATTAGCAACGTGTTTCGCCTCTGAGACTACGGATCTAGAGAGTCAACGAACCTTGAGGTACGCGCCGTGGAAGACGCTATCGGGGTTGACGACCATGAGACCGATTCGCCACATCAAGACATTGCGCTCGTCGACGTCAATGTGAACCCACTTCTCCTTCTGCAGCGCCTGCAACTCCATCATAAGACGCTTCTGGGCCGCCATGGTAGATCGTGGAGGGGTTCGGCGTGGGGTAGTTGGAGAAGTTGATATGAGTAAGGTAGATTGCTGATGATGGTCGAGTATTGTGGTAGAAGAGGGCTTCGGAACACGAGAACGGAGGCGCGCTTGTTGAAATACGAAGGAAAAAGGTGTGTCGTGCCACGAACACTCCCAAAAGGCGCGGTGGAAGAAAACCCAAGTTGAAATGGTTCGGAGATGGAGGGGTTAGGTAGGTTGGATCGAATTGGTAGGGGTCTGACTCGGGGCGGCGACAGCGATAAGATAGAGGGTGTGGACCGAAGTGGAAGTACCTGGGAATGTATTGCAACTGCCGTGCGAGAGGAGGGTTACTGGCCAGTCAGGTTGTGGGTACTCTAAAGAAAGAAGCTGCGATGTTGCGTGAAGAAATTTGAAAAGCAAAAGGGGGGAAAAGGTGTTGGGAGTGGTGAAAGTATTCCTGGAGTATATGTATTCTGGAGAAAGCAAGTGCGAATGGCAAGGCACTGTGGCGGCGTGTTGAAAGAAGTCAAATCTGAAGAGTGGTGGCGGAATGGAAGATGTTGGTAGTGTCAGGATGGAGAAGCAGGCAGTAATTTCGAGGTAAAAGTAGACGTACCTTGCAGGCCTTGGAATACACGATGACGCGAGGGTGAGTATTCAAAAAGGAGAATGCTCCGTAGGCAAAGGCAGATATGGGGAGGACCGGAAGATGTTGGTTGCAAAGAGAAAGACCGAAGAAGTCGAGGCCGAGGTAGATGTAAGACGCTGGCCTTGGGATACACGAGGACGTTGTCGAAAAGAGAAGTGTACAGTCGGCAGAGACTATGGTGGAAGGATTCTGCACCGAGTGTGTGAAGGAAGAAGCGTGGGAAAATATCGTCAACACCTAGGAAGATGTTTACTCAGGTTTTACGTCTATCCGCGCGCAAAATACCGTCAGCCAGGGTAAAACCGCACTCGTCTTGTACGCCATGGCTACGGTATGCTGAAGACCAGGGCACAGCGACTTGACCTTTATTCGGACCCGGCAACTCCCTTATTCCTAATCCTGTTCTTCTCTTGGAAAATGCACCGTCACCTCCCAAGGGGTGGTCACGCAGTGTCTCGGATCCGTGGCCTGCGCTCGCTGTCTCCGTCCATCGGGGGGAGACCCTTGGCTCGCAGCGCAGAACCATTGACGACGCAGAGCAACTAAGCACTTGATAAAGTCACCTCACCCTCGGCTTGACGCCACTCAACACCGACTTACACTCGCACTAACGAAGGGACCGGTCCAGCCCACGTAATGTACGCAGAAAATGAAATGTTGCTTGCTTACATGACCCTTCCAATCTTCAGCTTCGAACCCCATGGATCTCTGAAAAGGGCTAGACTCTCGACCGGTCCGGATAAGATGGTCAGGCACCTCTTTGTCCGTCACACTTGTCGAAACCGTCCGTGCCTTTGAGACTTTTGACAATAAAAAATCTGGATCCGTCGAGGTGTCAGTAATGTTCCATACGTAATTACCGCCAGCGTTTGTTGGTCCTGCTGAAGCTTTCCGATATATCGCGAATATTGGCACCTTGATGGCCTTAACATCACCAGCCTGCAGGCTATCCACGTTTACGGGTTCAGTCTCAGCGCCAATGAAGTAAGCGCTCCAGCAGTCTCGAAAAGTATTCCCTGCAGCGGTAACTACAAGCGTCACTCAACAGCCTCCGAATGCAAATTCAACCGCCGATCAATCTCGCGGTGCCTGACTGGGACCTGGTTTGTGTTGGGAGAGAGGAATGATGTACGACCAACATCGTGCTGGAACAACCACAACGCTCCTGATCTAGATTTGTCGCTTACTGTAGCTACCCGCAGGACTCGACCGTGGCTTTGCGACGAGGCCGTGCAAACACATGGCACCCATGGCCACTCGTTTGGTACCACTCCTTGACCCCTGCGTGTCCGGTCTGCAGCGTTAAGGCAGGCACATGTCATGTTTGCGTGCGCGAAGCTCACGATAACGCCATTGTGATTTCGTAAGCTTTGTGGCATAAATTATACCCTTTTTTCGTATTCCATTAATTATATTCACGACAATCGCATTCAAGTGTTTTCATTAGTCATCTAGCAAACAAAAGCCTCAATCAATCCAACATCCGCCAATTCAGCCACCCAGATCGTAGTAAATACAGGTCCCCGTCCTGAAGTTGTACAAGAAGGAATGCCGACTGAGAGTCTTCTTCTCCTTCTCCCAGGCCCATCTCCACTCCTGCAACGTCTCGTGGATCTCTCGCACGTACTTCTTCTCGGCCGTTGTGACTCTGTGCTCGACTTTTCGCCAACTCTCTCCGTCGGATAGACACGTCTCCCGGATGAGATCCATTACCTGGTCCGTCGTCTCGATCGCCAATATCGGGCCGGCCAAGAATGACCGCACCAGATTACCCGCGCTGGCCTGAGCCTGCTCGACGACTGTTTTCCGGTTGAACTTTTTGCTCTTCGTCTGTGCAGTAATGACAGACACGACCTGCTCCTTGTGCATCTCCGCCGCGGCGCTCGATTCCGCTTGCTGCGTGCCTCGCATCTTCAGCACCGCTTTGGAATCTCGCTCACGGATGTCGGCGCGGAGCCAGGAGATGAGCTGCGACACGGGGAGGTCAACGTCGAGCACGTCCTTCTTATCCATGGTCTTGACTTTGACGATTCCGTCTTGCTTTATGACAATGATCCACGAATAGCCCTCATCACGATTCCGTGCGAGGAGATCGTCAGGGGATCGAGCGTCTCTGGCTAGCTCGGCGCTGATGTTGTGGAGCCAGAGAGTCTGTAGGAGCTCCATTCCTTTTGATCGCAGAATGGCCGGGTCGAAACTGGCCACGAGGGCGTCGCACTGGGGATTCTGTTAGTGGAACATTGTGGGAAGTTCTTGACTGTACGTACCCTGCGCGCATTGTTGAAGATGCTGTGGCTTTCTTCTTCCGCCTTCTTCAAGAACGCCTTTCCACTGGATTTGGGCACCCTCGAGAGCTTCTCCCAAGAGAGATTAAAGCCCACAGCATGGCGCTCTTCGTAGTGGCTTCCTGTCCTCGGACGGTTCTCCCTAATAAGGCTGTCGTAACGACCACCAGCTGCAAAGACATCTTTGACCTTCTTGTCGTAAAGGCATGAGAAAAGAATGCCGCCGACGTAGAAGCTCTCCTTCAAGCTGTTGAGAGGGTTGACGTAAATCTTGCTGGCTACGCCGAGGCGTTTGGCGTATTCCGAAACCTCTCTCAAATGTGCCAGAGTCGAAGCGGCCCGGCGATACATGTCGGTGCCTTCAAAGATTGATTTCAACTTTGAAAAAGCCTTGGATGGCGTGTCTTTTGAGGTTAGCCATTGGGAAAGTGTAATTGGGTCGACACAGACAGCAACGCACCTCGAAAGTCGAACCGTTGTAGCTCGTCAACACTAGTTGCAGATATACCGACAACTGGGGCCCGCAGCTCAGTTCTGATCTTCGGCCACGAGTTGCCGTGAATGTTGAGCTTGCTGAGCACGTCGGCCGCAGCTCTTCGGGATCCAGGCTCAACGCGGCAATGGTCAAAGATGAGTTGTAGCAGATCCGAGTGGCCCAGATGAAAGCACATCTGGCTTGACGACAGCGATGGGAATGTGGTGATGATCTCATCCAGAACCTTCAGCACCTCCGCCTCCTTAAGCGCGAGGTCCAGGGTGTTGGTGGTGACGATATCGAAGTCGACCTCACCGAGCACGAGCGGCTGCCCGGTGTCTCCCTTGTCCCGGAAAATGTTACCAAAAATAAACGTTTTCTGGACGCTGGGTGTTCTGCTAGCCTTGGCCAGCATCCTTGCGTGTCCCATTGTGAGGTCGAATGGTAGTTGCAATACAGTTCCGTTTGAGTCCAACAGTTTGACCGAGTTCTGATCAGTGTAGTGCGTCGAACGCGGGTATAGACAGCTGCGTTGAGATTCCAAGGCACCATGTCGGCGGAAGATGGATACCAACGTCTCTTTGACGATGCTCTGGTTCAGGAGATCCAACTGCGTGGCTTGACCCTCATTCATGTCCCAAGCGTAGTCCTTGGCCTGCTCCACAGGACGTGCAAACAATGTCGAGAGCATCTTTTGGTAGTATGGAGAGCTTGGGTCTGCCAGGCCAGCCAAAGTGCGACGAATAGTCTCACTTTCCATCTGAACTGGCAGCTTTCCACTCTGAAGCAACTCCGCACTAGAAGGGCGATCCTTTGGGTTATGCGTTAGCAATGAAAATATGATATCGGTCTGTGTTTTCTCCGCCGGCTTGAAGTCGGCCGGGAGGAGCGGACTGGTACGCCGCAGCTGCTCAATGACTATAGCTCTCTGCATGCCCAGCATGGGAGAATAACACATTTCGAAGAATATGATACCCAAGGAGTACATCTGCACTGAGTCAATTATGTGTGACGGGAGTCCACAGGGCGGATACCTACATCAACTTTGGAACTGTACATTCCATGTGACGCAGAGCGCACCTCGGGTGCTGCGTAGAAGGTGGTCCCAATGCTTCTGGTGATGTCGTCTGCTTCCATGGCGTTTGGGAGACCCTTGTCGACTGCGAATTGCCCGCTGGTGGCTAGGCCGAAGTCTCCGATTTTTACATTATCAGTTCCGTCGCTGCTATGAGCAATGAAGATATTTTCAGGTTTCAGGTCTCGATGAACGATGCTTAGGCCATGGATATGGGCAAGACCTTCGAGTACCTGTCGGAATAGGCGCCAGATCTCGGGCGTGTTTTGGTGGAGCTTGCGTGTAATCAAGTCACGGAGCGTCTGGTCTGCTGTTAGCAAGGAGTCGACGCGGCCGCAGACGATCAACGTACCCGTTTCTCACAGTATTCCATGGAGATGTAAAGCAAAGTCCTGAATGGCCTCTGTGATCGGGCCTTTGCATGTTTGGGGACATGTACCAAGGGCCTATGGCTGTCCTCGTCATCTGAACCGCTTTCCTCATCCGAGTCATCATAATCATCTTCGTCGTCTTCATCCGAATCATCCACAGCGTCCGAATCGTCGTAGCCAAACTCGACTTGCGGGTATCCGCTGGAGGACATGAAGTCTAGACCTCCAGTGCTCGTAGCGAAGTGAATGGCTGGGTCCTGAGAAATGGTATCCCGGGAATCCTCAGTCATGTCTTCTGTGGACGTCTCTCCTTCGGTATCCGACTGGTCTGCAATCTCTTCGACCCAGGTGTTGTAATATCGGACGACAGCTGGATGGCTGAGCTGCGAAAGCAGGCGGACTTCCTTCAATATTTCCGTCAGACTTGCCTGCGAGCGCTGGCTGATCTTTTTGATGGCATAGATCTGCCCATCCAGCTTCTTTCTAGCCTTGACAACCTCACCGAAGCCTCCCTTGCCCAAGCGTCCCTCCTCATCAAAGTCCTCCCGATATCTCGACGAAGTGATTCCCTTATTTGTCGACTCTCGCCTGAGCCGCGGTGGCATTGGAGACAACGTATTTGGTGTGTGATAGTTCGACATAATGGCGGATTCTTCTTCAACAAGCACAGGTGCATCTGTGGCCAGAAACTCGCTGGAGCCAAGCTCGAAAGCACGAGGACGTTTCTTGGGGTCCGGCTTGAAGAACCTGGTAACCAGTTCCTGCAACGGCTTCGATAGAGACATTGATTCCGGAACAGAAGATGGCTTGTGATACTTCTGCGGTACATCGAGACCAAAGATCATCTGCAAGAACACGATGCCAAACTCCCACAAGTCTGTTTTGGCATTGTAATGCGGTTTTGATGAGGCGGCAGTCTCTGGCGGCAGCCAGTATGCCGATTTGGCTGAGCTGAGCCCAGGTGCCGCATGGCCATGGGACGAGAGACTATGCAAGTCTCGTTGATAGCCGACGTCAGAAAGCTTTGGTACAATTTCTCCAGTCTGTTCCCTGAAAAGCAAGACATTGCCTGGGTGGACATCTTGGTGCACTAAGGACTTGTTGTGGAGGAAATTCAAGGCATCCAAGAGGTCTCTCGTCCAGGCACGAACTTTGTGCGTGTCTAGAGTCCCGGCGAGGTCAAGCAGTTCGGCCAGAGAGCCCTTTTCGGCGCTGGGCGTAAGGATGCTCACAGTCCACAGATTTGCAGATGCCTTCTCTGTGTTGCTAGTTTCGCGCTCGACCCGGAAATCCAAGACGTCGAGAATATTGCGATGGCGGACTTGTTTCAGGATCTCCAACTGGCCTTCGAGTGTCTGAACTTGCTTCTTGAAGAGGGCGCCATCTTTTGCGGAAGAGCGAAGCTTGGTTTCTTTAAATGCCAGGTTGGGACAGTCCTGGCCACCTCCGACGATTGGCCAGACGGAAAACACGGTAGAAACAGGACCTCTGGCTACTTCAGACTTGCCGAAGACGGCCTGGAACGAGATGATGTTTCCAGTCTTGTCTGTCGTCTGGCAGGGTCGGTCGAAAACGATACGACCATTTTCGGTACCGTCATGGCCGTCGAAGGAATCGAACGAATGCAGCCCGTTGGGACGATTCTTTTTACGAGACTCTTTGGCCTTTTCCTTCTGTCGCTTCAGCTCGACTTGCAGCAAGCCGCCGAGGACTCTCTCCTCCTCTTTACTTTCCTGTGCCCTCTTGCGCTCATCCTCTTCCTTCTGTTTCTGGGCCAGTTGGGCCACTAGTGCTTCGTGTATCGCCCTCTCTTCTTCCAGTGAAGGCAACTCACGACCCTTAGCCTTGGCTTGCGCAGCATCTTCCAGGATGTCTCTGAGCCCTTCAACAACGCGATCCATCATCTCCTGCTCCTCGGCAGCGAGCACCTTGGGCTGGATCTCGATGAAATTTTGCAGCTTAAAAAGGACAACATCACGAAGGTCGCCCGTGTCCTTCAAAGTCAAAAGTGGGGGGCTCTTGGGATAGGTGGCGGTCATGACCACTCCCAGAGTGATTGCAAACTCCTCATCAGAAGAAGCCCGGATGCGAATGTCGAATGCGGGCTCTGATTTCTGCACCTGCGTCAGCCCTGCTCTGACACCTGTGGAAGAACTGCAAGTGACGGGCGTGATACCTTCCAAGCACTCTGTGTATCTGCATGTTTCACGAAATCATCCGGGTACATAGCCGCCAGGACAATAAGTTCGTTTTGCTGCAGCTCCTCATATTCAGTCTTGTTGGTGGCTTCGGTGCTCCTTGGCTTGAGGCCGGGAAAGCTTGAGTCATCTTGGTTTCTATGCGGTAGGTTGGCGGGCTTTTTCCACGTCCCGGATGTTTTCGACGCCATATCGTAGTGACGAGAAAGACCTGGAGAAACTATCACAGCGTAAGCCGTGACAGTTTTTACAGGAAAGCCATGCTGCTCAGCTCGAGGACGGTGTTATTGGGGTTCAGGTTGGTGTACTCTTTAGGTAACGTGAAAAGAGGCAAACGAAATTGACGTATATACCTATTGCTAAGGTAGGTAGGTACCTACATCTAATACAGCCAGTTGAAAGCCACTCAGGCAAGGCAGGCACCCACGCTGTCTGGTTCGCCTGATGCGCTGTCACAGTATGCCTCCTTGGGTGCAGATGGAGTGGGGGTTTCGGGTGACAGTTGGCGCCCCTCACTGATGACGCCCATGGCTTCAGTGGTCCATTCAGTGGGCCACGACAGGCCTTCCTTCTGGTTAAGAAAAAAAAAGCAGAAACGAGGGGCAAATGGCGCTATTGTAGTAAGCAGCAGTCGCAGACACTGTGCAAAAGACCGTGTGGAGCCAACGGACGAACCACGGGCGCGCCGTCCACTTGCGGTAACAAAGTAAACAAGGGGGGATTGCAACGTTATGGAACCACGTCTGCTGCACTTGTTCATCGCGCTCAGATCACCACTTACCACGTAATTAAGACCCGGCCCGCATACGAAGTGCATGCGATGCAATAACCTCAAACGCTCTTCGCGCCACTTTGAATACGCCCGATCCCCGCGCGAATCCATCTCCCCGGCGCATATACCTCCGTTTTCCCAACAGCAAAACAAACCCACCCACCCACCAGGATGCTGGGCTGGGTTCTTCGACGAGGTTTGGACGGCGCGTCAGGAGGAAACAGAGCCAATGCGGGTAAGAAACAACAACAACCGCCTCGAACCACTCTTTTTCAGCTCGATTGACGTCGGTGTAGACGATACGACACAACTAGACCAGCCAGACACGCCAGCGCCTGTTTTCGCCGCCCGCGCACTGAAGAGATCCATCTTTGGCACCCCTGCCCGGCCTGACGACGATCGCGACGACAACGCCGGCAGCATGTCGCGTCATAGAACTCCAGACGACTCCGATGTCGAATCGCGGACGCCAGTAAAGCAGCCACAGGGCATTCTCCTGACGCCCGGAACCGGTACATCTCGACGGAAGCGCGTCTCCTTCGGCCACGACGTTTTGGACAAGGGTGGCAACGAGAAGGGCAAAGAGAAGGGCAAAGAGAAGGGCAAAGAGAAGGAACTAGATGAAGGCCTCGGAAAATTTCCCGACAGCTTTGATGGGGGTGACTCTGCTAGCAAGCGTACCCGATTGACCGAGGCAATGGAGAACGCTCGTCGAAACAAAGGATCGTCGAGCTCCCGGGGAACCCAGCAGACGCGTTCTCCATCGTCGAGAGGAGACGATGCCGAAGATGAATGGGAAGAGGCCGAAGATGACCAATGCTCTCACGACATGACGATTGATCTTAACGAGCCTCATTCGCGGTCGGGAAAGTACTGGAAGTCGGAGTTTGAACAGTACCATCGGGACGCCAAAGCCGAGATGGAGAAATTGCTCAAGTACAAGCAGCTAGCCAAGTCGTACGCCAAGATGAAGGACGCCGAGGCCATCGATTTGAACGCGAAGCTCAAGGAAGAGCAGGACAAGGTTGTGCAGATGGAGCAGAGGATTGCCGATTTGGCAGCGCAAATAGCTTCAAAGCGCGCCAGCGGAGAGGACAGAGATAACCCACAGCTGATGAAGGACCTCGCGAAGCAGACTGCGGTTGCTGTGGAGTACAGGACACAAGTCAAGGAGCTGGCAGCACTGCTGGAGGGTCGTGACGAGGACGACAAGGACGGCAATAAACGCAGGCGGCTGGCCGCCTCTCCACGGACACAAAAGACACTTCTCGAGACGCAGCGTGAGCTGAGGAAAGCGAGGACCCAGGTTAGAGAGAATGGTCAACTGCGAGAGGAGGTTGAGAAGCTCAAATCGGAGCTCAAATTCGCCGAGCAAAGGGCGAACAAGTTGGCCGAAGAGAACAAGCGGCTGGCCGGTGAACGGCCTTACGGTCAGAGCAAGCCAGCGTCTAGTACCGAACTGGACGAGTTGAGAGAACTGCGAGAGGCGAACCGCAAGAAGGACGAAGAGCTGCGGCGGGTCAAGGCCGATTTCGAGACCTTCCGTTTGGACGCCGAGGCCACGCAGGACGAGACGAGGCGCATTCTGGAAAAGGCCACGGACAAGATCAACGACCTGAAGAAGGAGGTCAAGATGCTTAAGGCTGCATCAGCCAACGGACATAACCCCAAAACGTCCGTGAACTCCTTCCCCGAGCGGGAGCCGGAGAAGCGACAACGAGGTGAAGACGACGGCCGTTTGGGCAAGGCAGATAAATATCGCAAGACGTCGAACGAAACAGGCCGCCGAAGCCTCGACCTCATCGAGTCCCTCAGTAGAAAACTCAACGAGTCCAAGTCGCAGCCCATCAACCTTCGGGCGAAGTATCAAGCAGATGCCGATTCTGATTCATCAGATAATGAGGGCCTGGCCAAGCCACCCATGGGCCGCCCCAAGTCGGAGATTATCACCAGCAAGATCAACCTGGACAAGCCTAGATGGCGTCCGTTCATCCCACGGTCGCCTCGCAACAGAGCATACCTCGGGGCAGACCTCAACGATCGAATAGTCAGCTCCAGCGAGATTCCCACCGGAACCACGCCAGCACCGAGACACAGATTCACCACCACCGTCACCAGCAATAGCAAAGAGAACAACCCTCCCATCGACCTGCTGCAAGACCGCTTCGCCCGACTGGGCATGCCCGACCCCGAGGCTAGCACCATGTTGGCAGCAAACATGTCCAAAAGCACCCTCCCACCAGAGCGACGCGCAGCAGCGATAGCACGCATTGAGCAGAGGAAGGCGGAGAAGCGGCGCGTCTTGGACAGGAATAAGGAGAACATGCGACCTTGAGTCGACTACGTGCTTATGACGGAAAACTGCACACGGGCGGTAACGTCCTCGCCTCTATTGTTTTGTGGAGTTTTGTGAGAAGACAGGATTCAGGCACAGTGTTTACTAGTAATGTTTTGGCACAAAGGATAGCATGGTGTTTATGGGGGGTATCATATCATGTCGGAGACGTCTATATCAAAAAACCGACAAACATCCTACCGCACATTCCCGTTGATTTTACTTTTTTAACTAAATCGTTTATATCATGAGTTTTTTCCGTCGTCGGCCGAGCTTAGGCGCTCAGAGTGCCCTTGGTGCTGGGAACCTCGCCCTCCTTGCCGGCGACGCGGCTCGTGGCCATCTTGACGGCGACGGCCAGGGCCTTGAAGGCGCTCTCGGCGCGGTGGTGGTCGTTCTCGCCGCGCAGGCAGTCGACGTGGAGGGTGACGCGGGCGCCCTGTGCGAAGCTCTGGAGGCAGTGGGGGATCATCTCGCAGCTGAGGTCGCCAATCTTTTCCCTCTTGAGGCCGAGGTCGACGACGCTGTAGGGGCGGTTGGAGAGGTCGATGACGGCGCGGGAGAGGGCCTCGTCGAGGGGCGCGTAGGCGTAACCGAAGCGGGCGAGGCCGGCCATGCTGCCGAGGGCGTCGGCGAAGGCGTAGCCGAGGGCTATGCAGACGTCTTCGGCGGTGTGGTGGTCGTCGACTGGTGGTCACATCAGTGTAAGTGGGCGTGCTGCAATGCAACGTGTGTTTATGGGGACGTGGGAAGACGGACTGTGGAGGTCGCCTTTGCAGTTGAGGGCGAGGGACCAGCCGGCGTGCTTGGAGAGGGCGTGCAGCATGTGGTCGAGGAAACCGATGCCGGTGTTTACGCTGATTGTTTGCGACTTGCTGGACTGCGAGGCGTGACCTTCACCGAGGGCCGCGGTGAGGCGCGAGTCGGTGTCCGGGGGGAATGCCCCGCCGTCGAGGTTGATGGCGAGCTGGATCTTGGTCTCGTTGGTGTCGCGAGCAAGGGCGGCCCATCTGGGGGCGTGGGTGGTTGACGACATGGCTGGTGTATGTACTGGTGACTGTGCGATCGTAAAGGAATGTGGTATCGAAAGCAAGGCCGCGTAGTGGTTGGTTATGTCGGTAATTGCGTTAAGAATATTTTGTCAAGATTATTTCAGGACTATTTTCTCGAGTGACTAACCACCCACCCGCCGCCAGTCGGAGCTCCCACTCCCAGCTTCGCGTCAGCGGTCTTCAGTGGCGGGGTCGACTGACGTGGGGGGCATTGGCCAATCAGCGCGACTCGACTGTCATCCCCAATTCGCCGCTCGCTGTCGTCCCTGACCGGAGTGTTCTGCGCTTTCCTCAGGTGTCTTACACCGCTCAAGGGCCCCGTAGCATAGTGGGACTGGGCGGCAGAAAAAGTGTTCAAAAGGCGAGGTTGCGAGGCGTTACGTCCTACCGTCAGCTTAATAATTTTTCTCTCCGGCAGAGGACACGGTTCACAAACCGTGAACCACCTCAGCGTCGCAGCCTGGTGCTCCTCATTGGCTGTCCTCTTTCCGCACCAACCTGCAGATAAAAGAGAGGGCGACTTGCCAACTGCATCTTTCCGCCTCGCTTTTGCTCTTGCTACGCTTCCCCTCCATCACCAACATCCCTACACCAGCCTGCTTCTTGTTTCCTTCTGCTCTTGGTTATTGAGACAAGATGTCGGACGTACTTGACGCGTACTGGCAGGCGCCGCCCATCGCAAGGTAAGCCTCTTCAGCCTCACCCATCATCACATCCATACAAGCTCGTCGTACTGACTGGCTCCTTCAGAACTCTTGCAACGGCTGCCTTTGTCACGTCCGTCTCTGTCGCGCTGGGCTTAGTGAGCGGCTACTGGTTCATCTTCATGCCCGACTACCTGTTCAGGATCCCGCCGCAGATCTGGCGTCTGGGAACGAACTTCTTGCTCACCGGCCCCCAGCTCGGTCTGCTGTTTGACTCGTACTTTTTGTACACGTACCTCTCGGCCCTCGAGGTCGGCAACCCGAGGTTCCCAAGACGCGAGGACCTCATCTGGTACTTGATGTTCGTGTGCACAGTCATCACGGTAAGTCGTCACTTGCTACCTGATCTGGCTCTCCGGCCGGCTTTGAACCGTACAATGTTTCCCATGCGACCTGGAAAGTTCCTCGCACCTTTGCTACACAAACCAATTGCTCTGCGGTCGTGGTCTGTCACAAAACAGCCAAGACGAAATTCTTTGCACCTCATATATCTGCCCGCACAGTGGATACCCACAGCTGTCAGCGGTTCCTGGAAATGAGGAAGATTACCCTCACGGGACGGCCTGTTCTCTTTCGCTTTAAGGACAAGGCTCGTCGCGTGGGCGTGGTGGGATTTCTTATGGATGGCTCGGGTAACCTCCCAATGTTGCTCGAGTGGTTTTCTTTAGAGCCCTACATATTTTCACCCGTCAGCCGGGTTTCCTACCGTCTCTTGCGCGTCTACACAGCCTTACTCTGCTTGACCATGAATAAAAACACGTAAAATTTTATTTACCGTCCCTGAAGACGAGGCTAATTCGCAACAGGCGCTCTGCACCTACATCATGGGCGGAGGAGCCTTCTTGCCCGCCTTGATTCTCGCCATGTGCCGCACCGTCACGCAGGACCAGCGCGGCATGAAGGCCAACTTTTACTTCGTCACCATCCCCGCGCAGCTGACGCCCTTCTGCATGATGGGCGTGTCCCTCCTGTTCCCCGGCGGCTACTACGCCTTCATGCTCCAGTTCATGGGTCTCCTGGCCGCCCACCTCTACGATTTCCTGTCGAGAATCTACCCCGACTTCAGCGGCGGCCCGAACCTGATCCCCGCGCCGTCGTTCCTCTCGCGTCTTGCGCAGACGCCGAGGATGCTGCAGCGGGACTACGGTACCGCGATTCGCAACACGGGGGCCGCTGGGCAGAGTACCGGGTCGAGCACGGGTGCGTCGCTGGGGAATGGGCCGCTGCCCGACTCGTGGAGGACCAGAGGTCCCGGAAGACGGTTGGGTTAATCGATGCGGTTGGAGAATTGTACGATAGGCATATGAGATACCATTGCATTACGACTCTGATTTTATTCGTCGCTCGTCAGTCAGTTTGATTTCCCCGACGCCGGTGATATTCGCTTGATTAAGTACAGACATCCCGCCACTCCCAACGCCAAACAATAGCCCTTCCCAAACCCTGATCATGACGGGTGTATCATCAGACATGACGGTTATTATATTACCCGTACAGTGTGCTCTTGCCACTGCGAATGGGCATCTCACTCTCATACTCCATGGGATCTTCCCTCGGCCGTGCCACGTGAGAAACAACCGCCGTGCGACCCGCCGGCGGCCTGTCCCTGAACCGCTCCTCGTGGAAGGCCAGCGGTTCCGAGATGTTCATGTCGCCGTGCTCGCCCCGCTCGGCCACGGGCGTGGCGTCTTGCACCGTGATTTGCGGCGGCGGGTACTTTTTCGGCATGCGGAGGCGTGGGACGGACGGGAAAATCAGAGAGGGAATCTTCGCGCTCTTGTGGGACACCGACGACTGGGGAGGGGGCGGAGGGCCGGGCGGCGGCGGCGGCGGCGGCGGCGGCGGAGGCGGCATGGGGTTGAGTTGTGTCTGCGCGGCGTTGTCGCCGCGGGATTCGTGGGAGTACGCCGGTGATGGAGATCGCGATACGGCTAATGCTGCTGCTGTTGGCGGAGGTGGTCTGATGGACGTCGAGCCCTCTTCGCGGACGGCGTTCAGATACGTCTGCAGCGCCCACGAGTCGGGCGTGTTCGTCCTGCGGACGCTTGGAGCGGTGGGGATGTTGTCGCGGCTCGACTGCCGGCTCATGGCGCGAGGGATGTAGGCCGGGTGCGTGGGGAGCGCGCTGCCGAGGCCGTGGTGGTGCGATCGCGGGTCGAAGTTGTAGTGGGAGATTTCGCGCCCCGTCTGGACCTCGTGCTCCAGCTTGTCGTAGTACTCGGCGTTGTTGGAGAAGGTTTGCTTCTCCTGCAGCTCGTAGCTGTACGAGGCGATGGAGGACGACTTCTTGTGGTCCGCGATGGGCATGTAGGGGCTGGGGTTGATGGCGGTGAAGGAGCTCGCGTGGCTCCGGGGAGGTTGCTGTTCGGGCCGCGGCGCCTCGTCGGAGCGTCTCTGCTTCCGTTGTCGGCGGCAGTAGACGATGAAGAGGGCGATGGCGCCGATGAAGACGAGACCGCCTCCGACGGCGATTCCCACGATTGTCCCGACGGTCATTGTCGTCGAAGAGGCGCCTCCGTCTCCCGGCAGGGTCGTGTTTGCCGGCGTTTCGGTGATGTTGACGGCGTTTGATGAGAAGAGCTGGCCTGTCAGGCCGAGCAAGGTACCGTTGGCGGGCTTCTGCTGGCAGCCGGCCTTGAGCGCAATCAAGACTGGGGATCTTGTGTGTTAGTATGACGACAACACGATGGTTTGCGTTACATACAGTTTGACAGATAGCTCTGGCTGTCGCTGGACTGCAGGCACCGAACACACGACCACCAGTTTGGGCTTGCGAACTTGTCACTGTCCGCCGTGCAGTAATCGTACAAGCCGCCAGCCTCGGGCTTCGTCAGGCCGGCCGTCAAGGCGTTCTTGAGAGGTAGGCAAGCGCTGTTGATGATACAAGGCGAGTTGATTGTCGAGATGGCGTCGGGGTAGTTGAAGAGGCAAACATCTACCGAGTAGCGAACGTTGTCTGTCACCGCATGTTAGCAAGCCATCCGCAGCTTGAGCTAGAAACATCGCCACGTCTTACACAGAAACCAAGCAGCGTCGCTGTCGGGCCCTTTGCTCGCTTCACTCTTCTGTAGACAAGAGACGCAGTTCTTGAACTTGATGCCGGTGCCAGTCGTGTGATACTGGCTGTCCTCACACACAATGTCGGACGAGTTGGTGCCTGTCGCTGCGGATTCCACCGTCGTGCCGTTCGGTCCTCCCAGACACAAAGCCGCACAGTCAGAGCCGGGTGTGACTTTGAGAGATAGCGCCGGTGTGGCCAGTGAAAGAGCAGCAAGCAAGTACCAGACAGATAGAACGGCCATGGCCCTACCGTCTCAAGGCGAGAGAGGCCGTGAAGGGGCGGCGGAGGATGAGAGAGACTGGATGAGGATGAATCCAGACCACCTCGTCAACATGGCAGATGTTCTCTGGGTGTATATCTCGAATGAAGGGACGATTCGATTCTACAACTTGAAAGCAGGGACCTATCAAGCAAGAGGCCAGAGCTTCATCTCGCAAGATCCAGTTCGGTTTCAGCGGGACAGGTTTGGACATATATTGCCGGATGGTAAAGGTAGCACCGCGGCACGGGCGATCCCCATGCAAGACAGTCAGGCGGCTCCGCATCCGTGGGCATTTTGGGCGTGGAGGTTGGATCTATTTTTTGCTGGTAGGTGGTGGTGGTGGTGGTGGTGGTGGTGGTGGTGGTTGTAGTGGTGGAGTGGTGTGGAGTGGTGTACCGGCGTGGCTACTGCGTAAGGTAGTCGCGTTGGCTTCCAGACTGGACTGGCCAAAGATCCAATTTTTGTTTCTATAGTGTCCAAAGATGGGAAAGCCTCACGGGCGTTGCGTTGCGTTGCGTTGCGTCCTTCTGCTCTCCAGATCGCCAGGCCGGGGCTTTCAGGCCGAGAATAGCAGCCAAGAATGAGCGGATGGAGGTGAATCCAATGAGATGGCGCGTGAGATGAACCCTTGGACGTGTAATCGCGCCCAGGCTCGAACTTGACGAATGGGAGCGTCGAGCAGGAGTTTCCTCAGCGCCAAAACAAATGGACAATCGAGCCTGGGGGTGCGACGAGGGAAGCGACCTAAGAGACACGGGAAGTTGAAACGGACGAGTAAGGATTGAGTGGTTTCGCAGGCGCCGGCCAGCCATGCGGCCCTCGTCGTGATCCCTGTCCACAGTCCAAGTTCATCCCAGCCATTGAGCGGCCGGCTTTCCGTCTAAACGACCCGCCTTGGTCCGCCTTCTGACAGCTTGATTGAGTTAAACGTCGTCTGGCGGCGGGGGAAATCAGACCACTTCACCTACACAGTACACCTTCGTTAGCTTCCGCCGAGATTGCCACGCGATAATTAGATCTTGGATGGGATGGCTTCCTTCCGTCTGCTCCTCTTCCCTCTTCCGAGCCTCTTCCGAGGCCTAAAACTGGACAAGCTTTGGTCAGTCAGATGGTCCGGAATCCGCCAGCAGAATGCGTTGCCTGAGTTGCAAAGCGAACATTTGTGTGAGTTTGACGTTCTCGTCAGTTGCCGATGATGATGAGAGTTGTTCGACGGCGCTCTCACGACCGCGTCTATTCAACCAACTACAACGAGCTTGTCTCAAACAAAACTGATGCAGACTGCTGCGTAGTGAGTGCAGACAGCAGACCAAACAAAAGCACACACGATCTACACGTATGCAAGTAAGTCTCCCATTGTGGTGGCTCTCCTCTGGACCTATGATGCCCGGCGGTCATGTCACCTGCATGCAAATTTCCCTGAATAGTAGCGAGTGTGATGGTGGCTGCATTAAGCCAACCACCTCCCCACTCCTCCTCCGGACACTCCAGAGACTCGGTGAGGGGTATCTTGCCGTGGGGATTTGTGTGAACACCTCCATCTCCTCTCTTGAAGCGTGGAAATAGGTGGATATTGTGAGATGGCCGAGGATGGATGGCATCACACATCGTGACTTCACACTGCTTCATGCAGCAAACGTTGGTCACAGACATTGAAGCAAAAGTAAACTCCCTCTGTGTCACCTATATAATAAGACACACTCTTCCCAATCGAAACGTATCTTGCTTTACGATCCCTGGTACAGACTGCTCTATTTTTGCCAGTCGTCTCATTGCGATTCACATATCAACGCGCTTCGGTGACAAGTCTTCTCTGGCCATCCTCCATATTCTTCATCATCCATCGGTCCTACGCTCCCCGTTATTGCCGATATTCAAGTCGCACAATACCAATGCGCTGGTACACGTCGGCCTCTCCGTATTGTGCCGAAGGATCCTGATTTGCTCATGTCGCCTACAATTCTTCCGGCCGTGTTCCTCTGTCACGCCAAGGTCGTCTCACCCACGTTTGCTTTCCGTCCCCCGAGTGAACGCGACAGGGTTTGCAGCAACTCGTTTGCTGCTTTGCCCTCTCGGGACCTTGCATGAATGGCAGGTATTTCGATATGTTGGCGACCGACAACAAGCCACGCCTCCCATTTCATTTCTCCTCCTCGTCAGGCAAGGAGCATGAGCATCGACCTTCAACTGATCATGGGCATCCTTTTTGTGTCAACATGCATTGCCGTTCCGTCTCGTATAAGTTTTGTCTCATAAGACTTGGTCAATCCTAAAGAAATCGTCTCCATTCGAAGTTACACTCCTTCAATGCCGCCCACGCCACGTCCCCCGCGGTACTTCTCCTGTCGAGAACCTCATGCCCATCAGCGCGTCCACCACGACACGTTGAAAAACATCGCATGTCTCTGTGCTTGAGAAACAGTAAGAAATGTCTCTCTGATGGTCATATGTGACATAGACCCTTGGAAACATTCATGGCCTGGCTTCCAAAACCGCAGATGCCCATCTACCACAGCGTCTCATATAAACACCAGAGTCAGGTTTGTGGACCACAACCCTTAATCTGAGCCACGCGGCCTCAACCCAAAGGTCTCGATCGTGCCTAGATCGTCGCGCGGGCAACCTTCGGTCAGTTTGACTTGCTCCGTGTTACACCCCAGGGAGCATGGTTTGCGTTGCACATCAGCTCTCATCGATCACAACCACGGACCCTCTGACGGCAAAATGCTTCACTGACGAAAGTGCCTCGTCCACGATGGCGAACTCCCGCGTCTTCCGTCCTGTTCCACACGCTCGATTGCGCGAAAGAAGACCAAGCTTCGTGAATGTATATAAACGGACTGCTCTGCCGTCAAAGTAATGCTGCTAAACCGCCAACCATCGCCGTTCGTTCACTTAGCTTCATTCCCCAGAGCAAAACCAGAAACATGATGCTCAAGACGTTCTTTTTGACCGCCGTCTTTGCCGTCCAGGCACTCACCGCGCCCATCGAGCCGACTCGCGACTTCGACGCAGAGGACTGGCGCCTGCTCGACCTCAGCCGTGCTTGTTCCGGAGACGGCGCTGCCTGCGACTACCACTTCCAAATCGCCGAGCACGCCAACAACCCCGAAAAGCCTCCTCGGCACTGCGAGTTCACAGTCTACAGCACCCAGGGCCTGCCCGCCACCGAGGTCTACTTCTCTCTGGCCAAGTGCCCTGATGCGCCCGCGTACAGCGTCAACGGCGGCTGGAGCCCCCAGGGCTTCGTCACCCTGACTGTCTTGAACGACGAGACGGACCGCATGGGTTTCTTCGGGTACGAGGACAAGGAACTTGCTGGCGCTGCCGTGGTGCCCAACAGGCAGTCCTTTGTGTACTTCAACCAGGTCCCGGCCAAGCGCAACGATGACCCTCTTGCAAACGCAGACTCGTGGACGGTTGACAGCGTCATGAGATGTGGGTGATGGCAGTTCGAGTTTGCAGAACGATGCTAACATGCTTCAAGACGTGACGTTCCCCCAAACACCAGATGAGACGGTGGTTGTGTCCTTCGCGATTGAGACCGAAGCTGAACCCAAGCCGGCCTGCTTCGTGAAATGGCTAGTCAACGGGGCCGGAAGGCCTTCCACCACGAGCTTCTTTGGCCAAAACTGTGGCCAGGGCGCCCAGGGTTTCGACGTCTCCTGGGGTCACAATGAGACCTCTGATGAGGCGGTCATGACACTCGTCAAGTAAGTAGCGTAGCCATAAATCTCGACAGAAGATTGCTAATTTGAGTTTTGTAGCAATGGGTATCAGAAACGTGCGTACTTTGGCTTCAACAACGTCACTACCATCGTCGCTCATGGCAAACGTGGCCCCAGCCCGGTAGAGGCCTTGCCCCAGCAATTTGGGCCGGTCGCGTTGTAGACTGGAACGAACTTGGACATGTGAATCCACATGTTCAAAGTCTCAATGACGCTGCAGAGAGAGATAGGCGAGCGCTTCATTGTTACTCAAGCAGTGGCAGCAACTGTTTAGCGCGCGTATGCAGGTTGCTTTGCCTTGTAATGCTAGTGTCGGTGTGAGAAACGGCCAGGAAAGCTTCATAGAGATTATCGTTCCCGTGTTCTGGGGAACCTTGACACTCCCTTCCATCCTTCGTCGATTCATCCGTCCAGTGAAACAATCAGACCGCTGAGCCCGGGGTGATGCAGGGGAGCCAACTGAATGGCACGCGGTTCTCCTAGAGCGGGCAGAACTACGCCCAGTCTTTGCGTCTAAGGCGAAGAGGACATGGGTGGTTAATTGGTATGACTACGCGCCGGCTCGCTCTGTGGAGGCTGGCAGCCGTTGGCGTCGTTGGCACTGGTCTGGCTGCTCGTGGCTAAGGACCTTTCGTCGTTGGGCCCTTGTCTCTTCACCAGACCCAAGCCTCGGAACGGACGTCGCAGTAGGTATGCGATGCTGTTGTGTGTGTGTGTGTGTGTGTGTGTGTGTGTACTTGGGTAGAGAGCAGCATGGCAAGCCAGTCAAGTGGTTCCTCGTTAGATAGGTTGCCAGATCCTTGCTAAAGCGAAGGAGCCAGGTGGCATGCGTGATCAAGTCCAAGTGCATAAAGTTGATGTTGACTGGTCGACTAGTCTCGCGCATTCAACCACATCCTGCAGATCATGTATGCACTAGCCTGCTCTGCGGCTGTCTTTGCTGTCCTTGCTGCCTTCTCGTCTTTCCCGCAAAACACGGTCAAGACTACCGAAAAACCCCCCCTTGCTTTACGCTTCAGCGCAGTCGTGTAACCGTCTTTGATTGTGGTTGGAAGCGCCATAATACGGCTGAGCAGGGTAAAATTGGAGCGTTGCATGAAGCTTCTTCTCAGTACATTGATTTTGACCCTGACCGACGCGGAAATCCTTCTGGAGGCAAAGTCCGTGGACCGTGACTTACCTAATCAGGCTACCGGACTGACCAGAGGCCTACGATGACGAACCGTGGCCGAACCATTTTCAGGTTGATGGGACAGGCAACCTGTGAACAAACCGCATCCGGTTAAACGGTATTGACTCTCAGCGAACGGTCCATTTGGGCACGTTCGAATCGCGACAGAAAAGAAAATCTGCCTTAGTTGAACTCACGTGCACAATGACGGCGGCAGATACTGTGCCAAGGGGATGGCTAAGAAGTCAGATCGTCACCCACCGTGTCGAAGGGCTGAAGTTGGCAAGCGGACCAGGAACACGACCCGACAGTGAGATGTTAATCCCAACCCTGGACACTTTCCCACAGGCACTAATGGCACTCTGAGCCGTGCGTCCGTGCGTCGTGTGTGCGGGCGGTGGGCTAGAGGTGACGAGTGGCTGCATCTTTCGACTGGCTCCTGTATAACCTCCCCTGGTCATGCAAGCTGACAGCGGTAAACGTCGCACTCCTGTTGGTGGTTCCTCATCACCACCAACATGCATCGATAATTGGCTCCTAACAGCTCGGTAGCCCAGGAGACTGGCACGCGCTCAGCGCAGAAAGCGACAGCGACAGCGTTATCCATAGAGTGCGAAGGATCCAAAAAAGCACGTATTCCAGCTTCTCGGGTCCCCATGTTTTCGGTGCCTCTACCCGATGCCCAGGCCTATTGCGATTTGCCCAACCTTGTCTGCTGTCTCTTGCGCACTCCTTTTCCCCCGCTCTCCAAATATCGACTCCGTCCTCGACATTTCCTAATTAGCATACACTAGCCCTGCTCTTTCTTTCTCTGTACCCCGTTTATCCAGCCCTCCACCTCGTCCGGTATCGCGGAAAAGTCGCTGTCTTGAATGTCTTCGTCAGTGCTACTCAGCCGTCATATTTCCTTCGCGGCGAGTATAGCGACCGGTCGAGGGGCTATTGGAGGCGGAGTATCGCATTCGCCGGCGTCAATCTTGACCTCGTCCGAACATGAGAATCGGGTGCCTTCAATTCGCTCCCCAAGTGGGCGATATCGACAATAACCTCAACCGCGCCGACTCGGTTCTGAGCAAAGCAGATATCGACGACCTTGATCTTCTTGTCTTGCCTGAGCTGGCTTTCTCGGGTGAGTCTTCCTCGTCTTGTTTAGGCGGAGCGCAAGACACCTTCTCGGCGACTGGGAGACACGATGTGTTGTCGACTGCGGTCGATGTGTTGATCAAGGAAGATGTCCTGTTCTAATACGCCCTAGGATACAACTTCAAGTCTCTCCAACACATCTCGCCCTACCTTGAGCCATCAGGCTCCGGGATCACGTCGTTATGGGCCCGAACAACAGCTCTCAAGTACAACTGTAATGTTGTTGTGGGTTATCCTGAAAAGGTCGATGTGTCCACCCAGTGGCCGACTGGGCCGGAGTATTACAATTCTGCTATTGTGGTCAATGGCGACGGAGAAACGATTGCGAATTACCGGAAGAGTTTCCTTTATTACACTGACGAGACTTGGGCTTTGGAGGGGAATAACGGGTTCTACGAAGGCTGGATTCCCGGCCTTGGAAATGCTTCTATTGGTATCTGTGAGTTGCACTTAAGTTGTTATGATATACTGTGCTAATCTCCAGTAATCAGGTATGGATCTAAAGTAAGTCTCGTTCGATCAGAGCAAAGACTGATATGCTAACAAAGGCCAGCCCGTACAAGTTCCAAGCCCCGTGGCATGCCTTCGAGTTCGCCTTTCATGTTCTCGAAAATGAATCCAACCTTGTTATCGTCTCCATGGCGTGGATGACTCGCGAGGATGGTCGCATGTTTAGCCGGATGCCCAACGAGCCTGACATGGACACATTGACATACTGGGTCACTCGCCTGGAACCGCTCATTCGCTCGGAGAATGAGGACGAGATCATTGTCGTATTCTGCAACCGAACCGGTACTGAAGACGATGTGGTTTACGCTGGTACGAGCGCGGTTGTGGGCGTTCATGATGGCGAGGTCAAGATCTACGGCCTTCTTGGACGCGGCGAGAAGGAGCTTCTGGTTGTCGATACGAGCAACCCACCCTACGCAAAGTTGGTCTATCGCCCAGAATCTGACAGACCCTCCGCTGTGCATTCCGAATTGCAGCGTACGGATTCCTCACCATCGTCGAATAACGCTTCTCTTACTGGTCCCTCGAACTTGGGCAGTAGCGCGAGACAGGGCTTTTCTTCCCACACGCCCACGCAACCAACGTCACCGCCCACCAAACCGTCGTCAGCTTCTGCAAATACTCAGAAACCAGCTACCAGACATGCCAAGGTGCCACCCAATATTCAGATCCCCCCGCTCGCTACCTCAACTAGCTATACATTTTTGGAGGCAGCGGCGAACTCTCCTGGCGCAGACAGCATCAATCTTCCCACGCCAACAGCCCCAAGCCCGACTCCCATGGCCATGCGACCTAAGTTGATCATTCCACAATCTCCCCCGCTCGCACCATGGCAATCGGCGAGTCCCATCCCGCAGAGTGGCCAATCCGTCCAGTCGATGCATTCCGTTCAGTCAGTGCAATCAGTGAACTCCATTCGCTCCATCAGTACCGTTACGTCGAATCCTCGTCCACCAGAAGATAGTACGCCGTATCCCCATAGCGGAGCTCCGTTGAGCGGCTATCCCACGAGGAACTCGGATAAGCGAATCTACGGCGGCAGCGTTTCGATCAGCCAACTGCCTTTCTCTCCCATCACCCCTTTCGATGACCAGTCGCCACTGGAGTCCCGCTACTTTTGGCGCCCTTCTGACAGCTTCTTGAAGACGCCGATGGTCTCCAAGCCCCGGGACTCCAAACCTCGAAGCGCCATTGCCGAACCGGACGATACTAGAACTCAGAGCTTTGCCTTCCCGCTGTTCCACGAACCGGCACCACGCACACATTCTTCCAACTCTCTTCGTACGGTAGCCACCACAGGCACAGCGAGAAAAGATGGCGACAATGCAGTGAGGGACAAGAAGCGCGCGCCCTCTCAAAACCCAAAAGCTCGAGCGTCCAGTAAGTCGCGAACCAGGAATAATGTAGTCGCTGTGAGGAATGAGCCGGCCACTGGCCCTTCTTCTCGAGATGCGCTTCCACACCGGCCCTCGTCTCCAAAGTCCCGCAATGCCAGCCGTTCGAGAACTCACGAGCGATCCGATTCTTCGCTGGCAAACCCCGACCACTCCAACGCCATAACTCAGCAACTGGAATTCATCGCCCAGAGAGCGGAGTCGGTGAACCGCAATAGAAACACGCACGGAGAGGGTGGCACTCCTCAGCCTGACAGACCGTCTTCACCCAAGTCACGCAACTGCAGCAGAAGCCGCCCCAGCGAGGACCGATCGTCCATCCTGATCGGTGCGAGTCCCAGTTTGCTCAGCGACGAGCATTCCCCTCCACTGGCCACGGACACACAGAAAGCCCAATCACCACCTCAACGGCCGATGTCTAGCATGGGCTTTCGTGCAAGGGCGGGCTCCGCCACTGGATTCCGCCCCCCCTCGAGAAACTCAGTTAACGGGGTGGTGGCCAGGCCTCGCCCGGCTTCTCGTGCTGCCAGTCGAGGCAGACAACCGGGGCCCAATTTTTCACCGCCAAAGATGTCGCCTCAAGATCCATCTCTTCCGAGAGAACCGGCCTCAGATGAAATAGTTCGCATCGAAAGGGACAGGAAGCAATCGATCGGGTCAAAACCGCCCGTCGAATCTCCTGCCCCGGAGCCAAACTACGACAGGGTCGAGTCGGTTCTTTGCCCTACGTGCCCCGTACACGGAAGACATTCCACAAGCTCTGCTCCTGTGGCGCATTCTGCAAGTCCTGGTCCGAGGGCATCTCCGGACTTGATCTCTGGAAGGTCCATGTCATCACCGGCAGCGGTAGCTGTTGTGGGGAGCATCGATGCCGTTTCAACGCATGCCATCGGAAGCGACCCTCAGTATTCTGCTGCTGGATCCATGAAACCCACCAGCGACGTCAGCTCTCTCACGGAGACGGTTGAGACCATCTCGACCGCCAGCCGATCTCCCTCCACCCCATTCTTCGAGCCCAGGACACCGAAGGCGATGGTCATCATTCGCGATACGGACGTTCAGGGCAATGATAATGGACCCCTAATTCCGGGACTGCCTGATAGTCTCTCGGAGTTGACATGTGTGGATAGAGCCGCCAATCAGATAGCAGGGAAGCCCCAGGTTATCTTGATATAACACGCATGTCACAGCATTTCGGCCCATGCTATGTTTTGTCAAAATCGTTTGATATACAGCGAGGAGTATGGCCCCCATCAGAAGGCTTCCGCTTGGAAGCAAGGATACCAGAGAGGATAATGAATTAATGAATACGGAAATTACAGTATGACATTACGGAAAGAAGGAGTTGCTGGGAATTTAGGCTACAGGTTTCTGGCGACAGTCATGAAGTGTTTCCCAATCGTATATAGCCCACTTTGCGAACTGCCTTGCAGCTATGTTGTTGACCGTTAGGATACAATCTCTCACGCTTTGGTAATTAAATGAATATTGTTGTTGAACCTTGATAGGAGTTGATTTATTCATGTTAGCCTGGTGTTGCGATCCGATGATGGACCAGAAGAGAAAGGTTCTTGAGCACCGCCACCGAACGAGACTCTACCACCACAAGGCGGTCTCAATCAAGATCAAGCGCACGTCGGGAGCGCAACCTCGTTAGCCTCTAAACAACCTGGGACAAGATCTTCAACGCCATGATTCGTGCGTTACTTGCATCAGAGTCGGATCATTCCGTCGTTTGGGAGGCCGATGAGCCGACCGACAGTCATGCCAAACCGCCTCGAGACTATGAGCGCCCGTATTGTCCGTTGGTCCAATAAGCCGCACTGGCGTCAACAATGTTCATCCCAGCGATCACCAAATTCACCGTATGCGAAGTTGGAAGAAGCATGGCGGACAGATCCGTCGAAATCGGAGGAACGCTCACCTGGCCATCATCCTCCTGCCAAGGTTCCCCTCTTCATTTTCAGGGCGCTAGGCCGTCCAACGGGCCTCACCCGCGCGAGAATACAAGCTCACGGGAGAGCCAATCAACATATGGAATGGCGTTCCCGCGCCGAAAGAGGTTGACGAGGTGTGAAGTGCAAGCAGGGATTCCCGCATCACTAGCTCGGTAGTCGTCCGGGGTGTCTCGCATGCTCAGTGGCTGGGGTCTCTGCACGCCACCGTTCACCACGGCGCTAGGAGGAGAAAATGGCCAACGACGGCCGTCGACGGGCGGTGTGGGACGATGTCGTTGGTCGACGAAGGACCATCAGATAGATGCGGTTGCTGCAAGTCGTTGGTACGGTTCGATGTCCGGGCTGGTCGTGTGGACCGACGACCGACCGACGTGAGGGAGATTGGAAAGAGGAAAGCCCACGGTGAGCACAGAATCGCCTTCGCTGTGCCACCCCAAAATCGCTGCTGGACCCCAATCACACGCCGTCGGGAGGACCAACAAGGAGGGTGACGAGATGCAGATGGCTGCGTCTCTCGTCACATTCACAACTGGTGCTGGGTCCCGCAAGTCAACCACTCGGACTTTCTCTTTAGCAAACCACCGAAACACATATGAGGCGTCGTTTCGCATGGTGCCCTTTGGTTTCCAATCTTGGAGCCCGTCACATTGTCACATCGTGAGATCGTCGGGTCCGCGGCTCCCTTTGCAGTCCTTCACGCCGTACAAGAGGACACTAAAACCTGACGTCAACTCCGAAATTCCCGATTCCTGCAGGCATGTAACACAGGCGAACTTGCCCCTCAGCAATCGACTGCAGATTGTTCTTCTTGCGCGAGAACATTAGTACTTTAGACGGCGAAAGCTACTTCCTGGTCGAGAGCCTGGATTATTTCTCGACTTTTGATATCAGCCTTCGAAATGCGCTTCAACATTGTCGCGGCGCTCGGTCTCTGGATCGGCCATGCAACGGCACTCCACGTGGCCAAGGGTTCACCTTGCGAGACACTATGTGGAAACGTGCTGGATTCGACCACTGAGGAGGACGTTGTTTGCAAAGAAGACGGTTACAACAGCGCAGCCGGCTTGGTGTACCAGCAATGCATCTCTTGCGAGTTGACGAGCGACTTCTCGACGGCGACCCAGACGGACACGCAATGGCTCTTGTGTAGGTCTCATCGACACGGGCTGGTGGCTTCGGCTGACTTGACCAGACAACCTCCGATATGCCGTCTCGTACTGCCTCTTTGGCTACCCTAATAACCCCAACGTAGGGTCAAGCCCGTGTCTTACGAGGTAAGCCGATTTCCGGTGCAGCTCCTTGTCCTACATGCTGACGGGGTAACAGAACCGCCTGTGAGCCTCTGCAAAATGCCATCACTTACAATGAACTCGCTCCAAACGGCACCGAGTATGATTACTGCAGTACCTGGAACCGAGACCAGATCAACAGCTGCTCCTCTTGTCTCCTGGCCGGAAACGAGCATTATCTGACCAACTGTGAGTTCGCCGCCGGTTTGCCGTTGAAGCCGTCACTGACGACCACCTAGTCATCACAATCCTGAATGCAGGGTGCGAACAAACGCCGGAGCCGGGCCACACAGTCTCGATTGAAGGGTCGCCTTTCTCCAAAACCCGCGTCAACATCACTGATCCGACGCCGACAAACACCTATGTGCCAAACTATGACAATGGCCCTCTCAACTTGGGTGCCAAAGTCGGTATCGCCATAGCGGGCGTGATTTTAATCCTTGGTGTTGCTGGCTGCTGTGTCGTATGGAACGGCAAGCGTAGAAGAAGAGCCTTTCTGAAGAGGCTTGAGATGAAGCAGAAGGGTCCTGTCGGCGGTTGGCCAACACCGCTAAACACTGCCGGTATCAACGGGACGCCACTGAGCCAGAGACCGTTGAGAGGCTGGGATGATACGCCGAACAGTTCGAGACCGACTCGAGGCTGGGATGAATCCCCGTTGAGCCCTCAAGGAGAGAAGCCTTTTCCGAGATACTTCTCTCCCTACTCTTCTCAGTACAACAGTCCTGTCAGCGGGACGGAGGCGCAAAACATGCAGTGGCCAGCCAATGAGCCCCCGCGAGGCCAGCCGCAGGAAATCGGCATTGCTCTTGGGGGCGATGACGATGCGGGCCAGAGCTGGCACAATTCATCCAAGGGGAAAGGAAAATCCGAATCATACGAGATGAGAGAAGTAGAAGGTGACTGGGACGCGAGGCAGAGGCACCCGAGTCCACCTGTGCTCCAGCATCCGGCAAGCCCAAGGTACGCGGATCACAATCCGGCGGCGTACCACGGTTGGACTGAAGACGATGCGAGGAGGGGATATATATGATGGTGCGGTCATGAGAAACGATGCATAGTCACTCCTTGATGAACCTTTTTGCACTAAGCGGGAGTTTGGAGTTGGAATATATATCAATACCGAGTGACGATGCTTATGAAAAGAGGAGCTGCTTGCTGGTGGGGTGCTCTTTCTGTTCAGGTGCTTGCCCAAAGCTCTTTCCATTAGTCTCCCTCGATGACTGCCCTACACCAGCAGCGTCATAGGGGTTCCTGCCCGTCTACACAAGAAATCGATGTTGGCGGCGGAACAAAACCGAGTCGCGTCTCGGGTCCTGTGGCTAAACCATGTGGAACCAGCCAATGATGTCCGCTCAATGGCTGCCCGACGCCACAGGGTGGACCCGCCGTTTTTTGGCAGCTTCCTCCCCACACCAGAGAGAAAAAAATTTGGATTCGGCAGCTTCAAAGTCCTCCAACACCCACGGAGACGCCTACCCTCTTGGACGTTCGCGAGTTCCTGCCTTCGACACCCCAACAGGAGAGAACTGGTTCCAAACGGCAGCCATGACGATGGATATTGTTAAGCAGAGTGAGGAGGAGGATTTTATCATCAAGCCCGAGGCTGCGGTCCCCAGACTGGACTCCAGCAGCTGGCCTCTGTTGCTCAAGAACTACGAAAAGCGCAAGTTTCCTTTTCCCCTTTGGACTTTTGCTTCGCGAGACGACGAAAAGCAGAGTCGTACGAATGGATCAAAGGATAGCGCGACTGACTGGCCATTGCAGTTCTCGTCAGGACGGGCCACTTCACTCCCATTCCTGCAGGATGCAGCCCTCTCTCGAGAGACATCAAGTCGTACATCTCCAGCGGTGTCATCAACCTGGACAAGCCCTCCAACGTATGTTTTGTAAACCTATAGCGCTTTGAAGTGACGTATGTGCTAATAGCCGTGCAGCCCAGTTCCCACGAGGTTGTCGCTTGGGTCAAGCGTATGCTCCGGTATGCAGTTCCCATTCCTCTATTGATCAGCGTGACGATGCGCCGTGATTCGCTTTCGCCATCGTGATTGCTCCCCGAATTCGAAGACGAGGCGGTCGACGGCAACAGACCACAGGCAGTTGGCAAAGACGATCGGACCAGATTTCCTCGGGAGTGGCGCGTGCGTGGTGGATTCGGTCGCAAGCCAGAGACAAGGGTGCCGATTCATTGCGAAGACCTCGAGATGCCTACAGCCCACGACGCAACCTCGACGAAGGACTTTTGAAGACAATGGGCGATTGCATACCGAACTGAAACCTGTTTTGGAGGAACTGTCTGCGAGAGTGCTGGAGTTTTGGTCCGAGTTGTCGCCATCCAGTGACGCAAAGTCCGTCGAAGCCTGCCACTGCCGTCCATGCCCGCCTCGAGAATCACGATCGAACGAGTCGGGGAGCCTCTGCTAAAATCACGCTGCTTCAAATTCGCGCGAAAATGGTATTAACGGATCTTGCAGTGTTGAGAAGACTGGTCACAGCGGTACCCTTGATCCCAAGGTCACTGGTGAGTGCACTTACAAATTGAAGAGTTGAGCGTGTTTTGCTAATTTGACCAGGTTGCTTGATTGTTTGGTTAGTAGAAACCTGCCAGCCGAAACGCTGGAGGACTTGGACTGACAAAAATCAGCATCGACCGTGCCACCAGACTCGTCAAGTCTCAGCAGTCCGCCGGTAAGGAGTACATGGCCGTCATCCGCCTTCACGACAAGCTGCCCGGCGGTCAGGCTCAGTTCGCCCGCGCTCTCGAGAGTAAGCTGGATACGACCCCATGATAACTACCGACATCATTCTGACGGGCCATCTAGCTTTGACTGGTGCCCTCTTCCAGCGCCCTCCCTTGATCTCTGCCGTCAAGCGTCAGCTGCGTATCCGTACCATCTACGAGACCAAGCTCGTTGAGTTTGACAACGTAAGTCTATACGCATCTCTATCATAGCAATTGCTGACCATCAATCAAGGATCGTCACCTCGGTGTCTTCTGGGTTTCCTGCGAGGCCGGTACCTACATCCGTACTCTCTGCGTCCACCTTGTATGTGATACCGGACATGCACCCTTGTTCTTATTGCTCACATCAACTAGGGTCTTTTGCTGGGTGTTGGTGGCCACATGCAGGAGCTCCGCAGAGTGCGCAGTGGTGCCATGGACGAGTCCAAGGGCTTGGTCACTCTGCACGACGTGCTTGACGCTCAGTGGACGATGGACAACACCAGGGATGAGACTTACCTGCGCAAGGTCATCTCTCCCCTCGAGACTCTCCTCCTTGGCTACAAGCGCGTTGTGGTCAAGGACAGCGCTGTAAGTTGATCACTGCAACCCCTCATTCCCCGGCCGTCGATGCGACGTTGTGGGACTGTCTTGGCCAACCGGCATATGCACTTGATGCCGACCTATACTGACGTACTTTCAGGTCAACGCTGTCTGTTACGGTGCTAAGCTCATGCTTCCTGGTCTTCTGAGATACGGTGAGATCGCCCACGACGTCACTAAACTGGATTTGATGGACTAATACGTTGTGCAGAGGCCGACATCGAGGTTCACGACGAGGTTGTCCTCATGACCACCAAGGGTGAGGCTATTGCTCTCGCCATCGCTCAGATGTCCACCGTTGAGATGTCTACATGCGGTATGTCCACTGTCACTCTGTTCACAGAGACGCAGACTAACTCGGCTAGATCACGGTGTTGTGGCCAAGGTCAAGCGTTGCATCATGGAGCGCGACCTGTACCCCAGAAGATGGGGACTCGGCCCCCTTGCTTCCGAGAAGAAGAAGCTCAAGGCCGACGGCAAGCTCGACAAGTTTGGTCGCCCCAACGAGGCTACCCCTGCCAAGTGGAAGTCCGAGTACAAGGACTTCGGCGCCCCTGCCGGAGAAGCGGCGGCCACGCCTGCGTCTGCGGCACCCGCCACCCCCATGAAGATTGTCGAGACCACGACTGTCAGCGCCGTCGTCACCCCGGCCAACAACGAGGAGGACGGCAAGAAGCGCAAGAAGCACGACGGCGAGACACCCGATGAGCGTTCGGAGCGCAAGCGCAGAAAGGCCGAGAAGAAG
The DNA here is from genome assembly GCA_001693025.2 of Colletotrichum lindemuthianum. Lineage (NCBI taxonomy): Eukaryota > Fungi > Ascomycota > Sordariomycetes > Glomerellales > Glomerellaceae > Colletotrichum > Colletotrichum lindemuthianum. Next base: position 87,856 of record MASP02000181.1, on the reverse strand, counting down.
GCGGCCAAGGCTGCGAAGAAGGCCACCAAGGGAGAGGCCGCCGACGATGACGACAGCGAGTGAGCCCAGACGGTTCACTTCTGGAAAGACTCTCGATACCAAGTGTTTGATGACAATGGTCGGCGGTTGGCTGTTGTACCATAAAATTGGCTTTGGCAAGTGGCGTTTGGCTTTGTTTTCACGCGGACATACTCTGGACTGGCTGGATAGGAGTAGATAGGCCCCTAAATGAAAAAATAGCAACGATGAACGTTGCTGCAGTTCAAGACGAAAAAAGCAAAACAAAGCAGTCGTCGCGGCGATGTTTGAAAACATGTAGAACGGAGGCCGGCAATCCCTGGCCCGACTTGCAGCCTTTCAGGCGTTTCCATCAGCTCAGCCAGCATCCTAGTTGTATTTCAGACAGCAGCACAGTCGGGTCCGAGCCAGCTTGGATCTCATCCGAACGAGTTCTGTTTGGAATCTGAGTCACAAACAGCGCCGACTGTACAGGTTCTGTCCTTCGTCCGAAAAATTGTTCCCTGAGAAGGGCAGGGAAGCACGTCTCAAGCCACACGCGTCGGCCAACCATGGGAAGCAAGCAGGAGGGCCCAACTGGCACTGGCACCGACCCTCCTTGATGCCAACAGGGAACCGGTATAATGCGACGACGACTAATCATGGACTGGACATGATGACTTGAGCGGATCCTCCACAATGCTCCCATGGCATCCTGCGCGTTGTTGTGTTGTAAGACTTTTGAATAGCTGTCGAATGGATGTAAGGCCAAGATCAGGATGACGGAACCAGTCGTCGGTCGCGCGCCTCAATCCCTCTCGCCCTGCTTCGCTTCGCTCAATGCCCGATGGGTGGGGCCGGACACCGCCAGTCGACGATCCACCGACGACGATCCCGGTCAGCCGTCACCCCGATTCGAACAACTCACCAGAGCCGCCCTCTATGACGACGTGTGTGTATCCCCAATTGCCTCTCACTTGACAGAAGCGGAATAGGGATTCAGGTGCCGTATGCAAGTAATCCTGCCGCTGCAACAGACACTAGACAATTGAGAGAAGCAGAGGCTGCAGGTAGAGTCGAAGCCTAAAAGGATTTTACATGCTGTCTGACCACGAGAAATATCTGACGCGCGCCCAGCCCTAGAACCGAGAGGAACAATACTAAGCAGTATGACCCGGGCAGCCATGCAATCACCGGGATAGACAAGATTGAGGCGGAGCTGAGAAAGTCACGGAAACGTAGGACAGCGTTGAGAAGAGGCGCACAATCAGGGTAGAGGTTCAACAATGCGCTAGTCCCTGTTTTGACGTTTTTTTCTCCCTTTCTTTGTCTTTTTGTCTTTCGTTCCTGGTTTTCTCGCATTTTCCCCTGGTTTGGCCCATTTACCGTCCGGCATTCGGTCGAAGCTGGATGCTGATGCTGCCACGCACTCTCGACGTCCACCCACACGCGCACCCGGCCCACCTGTTTCAAGCATATCTGCTTTGACGTGAATGGAACAAGCCAACCATTGGAGAGAAGCTTGGCTGGGCATTTTTTTCCCTCTTGTCACCCGCAGACTATGGTTTGTAGGCATTAATATGTAGTATGTATGTCATGCGGAAAGACGTGAGAGGCTTGTATCGCAAATGCGGGTGGAGTGAGAACAGCGAGAGAGAGGCGTGTAAGCCGGTGTAGATCTAGGAGGAAGGCTGGCTTCCTCTTCCCACGCAGCTTCTGATCTGTTTGTTTCGTCAAGCTGCGGAAAACTACAAGAGAGAGAGAGCTCGCACGCGCCCTCGAAGGTCTGTTTCCATCCTGCCCTTCTCGAAGTTCAGCTTGGACGTTCATGACGATTTGCACTCTGCTCTGCGAAGTAATGTGTGTATTCTGTTTTTGAACTGCTAATTAGAACTCTACGAATTCGCTGAGCATCACCCAGCAGCTCCAAGGGTCCTCTGTTGGGATTCGACGAGCAGCTCTCGTGTTTGTTTGCTGCGAGATACCACCGCATAATTCGTTTCTCTTTATATTATACCCCCTTTTAGACCGCAAAGATGCTTCCAACATCACTTCCCCTACTCACAGCAGGATTGCTATGGCTCAGCAACTTACACCCAGCCCTGGCCGCGCCCGCAGACACCGCCGTCGACGCCTTGTACGCCGTGGGCCGCGACGAGAGCAGCGCCAAGACGATGAACCCGCGCCTGAACCGCAACTTCCCCGACCCGACGCTCATCCAGGCGGACGACGGGATCTGGTACTCGTTCGCGACGAGCGGCAACGGCAAGAACATACAAGTCGCCAAGGCCGCCGAGATCTCCGGCTCGTGGGAGTGGCTCGACGACGACGCGTTGCCGGACGGCGGGTGGTCCACCGAGGACAACACGTGGGCTCCGGACGTCAGGCGGCTGGACAACGGGTCGTACGTCATGTACTACGCGGGCGAGGTGCGCGACGGCGGCGGGCGGCACTGCATCGGCGTGGCCGTCGCCAGCAAGGTGGAGGGGCCGTATAACCCGACGCGGGAACCGTGGGTGTGTCCGTTTGCGCAGGGCGGCGCCATCGACGCGGCCGGGTTCTACGACGAGAGCAGCAAGAAGCGGTACGTGGTGTACAAGGTCGACGGGAACGACATCGGGCACGGCGGGGACTGCAACAACGGCGTGAAACCGATCCAGCCGACGCCGATTATGCTCCAAGAGGTGGAGGCGGACGGCATCGCGAAAAAGGGCGACGCCGTGAAGATCCTCGACAGGACGGACGAGGACGGCCCGCTTGTCGAGGCGCCGGATCTGGTGCGGACGGACGACGGGTTGTACATTCTCTTCTTTAGCAGTTTCTGCTTCAACACGGACAAGTACAACGTCAACTACGCGACGAGCAGGGACATCAAGGGTCCGTACCGCCGGCCGAGCAGGAAGTTGCTGCAGACGGGGGATTTCAACCTCACCGCGCCGGGAGGGGCGACGAGCGTGCTGGGCGGAGGGCAGATGCTGTTTCACGGGGATTGCGACGAGGGGAGGTGTCTTTACCAGACGCAGTATGTTGTCACGGGGAGAGACGTCATCATCGATTGATGGAGCGAGTAGTAGTGGTAGGTAATTTTCCTGTAATCACATATTTGGGGGGTAGGTTGAGCGAGGCGATTTCACGTTGGGATACATACAGCTGGGTGACTACGTTATACACAGCCAGAAGTCTAATTAGACATGTTTGCCAGCCGGAGATTTATTTTGGCTTATTCGGGGGGCGCTGATCATGATCATGACTCTTTCACTTGACGAGAGCAAGGTGATTTCACAAAGTGCGATAAGAGGATGGATGAGAAGGGAGCGTCGCAATCGGCCGTCAGCGACGTCGCAGGGCGCAGGGAAATCGGCTGAACGAGGTGATATTGACTTCCGGGATGACATGCGAATGATCAACATCCTTTTTCTTCCCTCAACCAGCCTCAAGCAATGGATGATTGATTGATGCGATGTACGTATAAGGCGGTTGGGATGAGAGTTCAGCTCAGTAGGACGACCTTCTAAGACGGACAGCTTCAAAAGGCTGCTTGCAAGGAGATGCCAGCATGAGAGTCTGCCAGCCCACCCTTCCCCTAACAGTTCAGATCGAGTAAAAGGGAGGAGGGCATGAGACTGGGATGAGCAATGGCATGAAATGGAGGTGATGGGAAGCATTGACAGAGTCCCTGGTCGTCGACACTGAGGGTGAGGTGCCTGGCAGTGTACGTGCAAGTACCTGCCCCCACCTGCCACAGGGGGCTTAAAGCCCGTAGTGGACCCGAGCTCACGGCTTGAAGTGGAGTCAGTCGAGGAAATGCCCGAATGTGAGGAGGCCGTCAGGGGAAGGCATCACTGGAGGTTCAGCACCTGAGAGTACTCCGTACCTTAGGTAAGCATCTTAGGCAAGAGTGGCAAGTCAGGTGGCGATGGTAAGCGCCGAGGCTAAACCGCAAAGGAGTCGACCGTCCCCATCTCATCACCCATTGGCACGTCCTCCCACCACGAACCATCACCAACCCACAGTCTATTGCAACAGTGCCTTGCAGCCGCCGTGATCAGTGTGTTAGCCACATCACCTCTGCTTCCCGATGGCGCCAGGCGCGCTCAGAAAATGCCGAGCAAAGAAAGCGAAAGCGCGCTGCCGCAGCACCCATCTCTAGAACCATGCAGTCCATCCAACCGAAGAGATCGCACCGCAGGAAACCCCATGGAATCTGGCCTCGCCGTACCGGAGAGGTTACACTCCTGCAAGTGCTCGTCTGCAGCTCTGCACCCTCGGCGCTTGTGTGCTGTGCTGTGCCGTGCTGTGCTTGCTGGGCGCTCGCCTGACGAACAGCGCACACTACCGTGATCCAATACTGCGTGCGGCAACCGGCGTTTGCCAAGTCAATCACTTCCTCGTCCGTTTCCTCGTCGTTGGTACACCAGGATCGAAGACTACTGGTCCGTTGTGTGCAACATCACCGCACCCTGTGCCCACACGGCGGCAGCACGACCGGCCTGGGGAATCGCACTCTCGCTTCTCTCTGGCTGCGTTTGCAGAGACCTGGCTGCCCCGTCCCTTCGGAATCGTGCCTACTGGTCTGTTGGCTGCGCGCGACTCGAGACTATCACTTCGTTGGTGACGTTCCTGCAGCTATCCCCTGCGCCGTGTCCGAATGCGCGTGTGACCGCCGTGACGCGGGAAACTTATATCACCTTCTCGGGCCCAAGCCGTGATTCTTGCCGTTGAAGCTTCTTCTCTTGTGCTGTATTGATGCTGTTTGTGTTTCCTGCTTTACCCTAATGTCAGGTTGAGACGATCGCTCCTTTGCCTTATACTATACAATTGTAATAACCCAAGGCTCTGGAGTCTTGCGTGTTTTCTATTCATCCATTCTTTCCCTACCTCAACCAGAGAAACACTCACCATGGCTCGCTCCGCCCTCTTTCTCCTGACTACCCTCGTCCCCGTTGGCGTTTCGGCCCTTCAAGTCACCCCAGACTCGCCGTGTGCGTCCTTTTGCCTGGACTCGAACGACCTCGACTACTCGGATCCGAACTCGTCCAACACCGAAAACAAGGACATGACCTGCCTGGACAGCCATTATCAGACGGAACCTGCGGGTCGGAAGTTCCAGCAGTGCATGAGTTGTCTGCAGGATAGCAGCTTCATACAGGGGAGCGAGAATGACCAGTCGTGGTTCTTGTGTAAGTCGAATCACCTCTGTACTATGGCAATGTAAACTGACCGTGACAAAGACAACGCCCGGTACTCGTTCGATTACTGTGTCTTTGGCTATCCCAATGCCACTGGCGTGGGTTCAAGTCCATGCATGACGTCCCCCGCCTGCGGAGGACTGGAAGAGGCCCTCATCGACGGTGAAGTCGATCCTTCAAAATCGGAGCAGTACTCCTATTGCGACGCAGATGGCGGTTCCATGCTTGGGCCCGCGTACGAGAAGTGTCTTTCTTGCGTGAGGGCCGGCGGAGATCACTACTACCTCGCAAATTGTAAGCCACTGCTCCTCCGTCACCTCAAAACTTGGCCATCTCTTAACTCGTGTCCAGACCTCGTGGCTCTAGGAGCGGGCTGCCAACAACGACCAGATCCAGGCAAAGTCCTCGGCCTAAACGACACCGTCTTCACAAAAGGCGTCATCACCGTCGTCGACCCCAAGGACGAGACCCCCGCCACCACCAAACCCAGTCTCCCCACAACCGCCATCGCAGGCATCGCCATCGGCGTCGTCGTGGCGCTCCTCCTACTCGCAGGTTGCATCTTCATCCAGTACCGCAAACGCCGCGCCCGCTCCCGCGGCGTCAACCCGGAACTCTCCCGCCGCGCAAAGGGCCACCGACCCGCGTCCTCGCTCTCGTTCCGGTGCCAAACCCACCTCACGCCCAAAACGCCCACCTTCTTCCCCATCGAAGAAGAGTCACACGGCGAGAAGAACCAGACCCTGCAACACGCACCGCCGCCGCAAGAACCGGATCCGTGGGCCCCGAGCACGCTGTACTTCCACCCGCCCTGCCCCCCGGACAAGAAACCGCGTGAAATCCTGCCCCTGACGACCATCACCACCTCCCTCCCCCACGTCCCCGTCAAGTCCCACTCCCCGCGGCACATGCCCTCCCCGCAGGACGACTACACCCCGACGTCCGCAACCTCCGCCGCGCCGCTCCTGCCCCTGCGGCCGTACATCCCCTCCGAACACGGCACACCTGTAGTCCCGCAGGGTGCTGCTGCTGGGTTCAGTCCCGTGGCGTATCCGTCGCCCACGTCGGGACACACCGCGAGTCCGTTGTTGAGTCAGGGCGGGTGGCCTGCGGCGAGGCAGTTGGAGGAGCAGCAGCCTGCGCGGACGATCCCGGTGATTGTGAGGGATCATTGGACGAGACCCTTGCCCAAGAGGGTTACGTCCCTCGGGGGTGGGAGTCCGGTGGAGAGCCAGACGATTCAGACTTCGTTTCCGCCGCCGCCTGCTGCGCCGCAGAGGAGGAGGTAGGTGGTGAAGGGGTGGTGGTGGTATGGTGTTGGCGTTGGTTAGTTAGCATGTGAAGTAACGATGTCTTGGCTATACAGACTACACACGTTAGATAATGGAGCATCATTTTAACATGTTTAGCAAGTCCCTGCGAAAAGAGTCCACTACAAGCAAAGAGGAACGAAAACTGCATTTCATGGTATCTAATCGTCGTCGTCCGCGCCAGCCCTGCGCTTGCCCTTCCTCGTCTTGGCGCCGCCCTTGAAGTGCTTCTTGCCAGACGACAGCTGCACGTCCTTGGGGTCGACGCCGTTCTCGAGGGCAATCATTGCCCGCGCTTTCCTCCCGCTGAGGTGCTTCTGGCCCTGCTCGGTGTACTTGTGGCTGAAGGGCATCTTGATGTGTCCGTCGGAAGTGGTCGCGCCGAAGAAGCCCTTGTCAATCCGCTTCGACTTTGGCCCGGCGGGAAGGGCCGCGAGGTCTGACGGCGCGATGGAAATGTCGTCGCCCACGAGCGACAAGGTGTCGAGCGAGGCGGCGAGGGCCGCGCGGCGCTTCTCGGGGAGGTGGCTGGCGTCGTACAGCTCTGCGTTGAACTCGGGCCCGTCGACGGTTCCCGGCGGCGGTTCGCAGTAGAGCAGCTTGCCGTTGACGTAGTCCTTGAGGATGTAGCGCGATGCCCTCGACTCGTCGGGCTGGCCCAGTCCCTGGGTCTGGAAACCTCTGGCCTTGGCGTACGACGAGAGCAGCTCCTGCGCCGTCGGGATGCCGGTGCCGCCCTCCTCGGCAACCTTGGTCTTGATGTTGATGCCGTAGACCGCCTCGATGAACGGCTGGGGAATCCTCTTGGCAACCAGGCCTGCGGGTCCCGTGAACTCGCGCAGCTGGTCGATGGGCAGGACACCGTTGCACACGAGGTCGGCCTTGGTGTTGGCAAAGTTGGGAAAGACGAGACCGGGACAATCGCAGAGGACTACGTTGTCGCTGAGGTGGATCGTCTGGAAATGCTTCGTCTTTCCAGGCGTTGACGAGACGGACACCTTCTTCGCACCGATGAGCGCGTTGATGGTGGAGGATTTACCAACGTTGGGGTATCCAACGAGACCAATCTGCAGCTTGTGGCCGGGTTCTGGGATGCGTCGTCAGTGACAGCCTAGGCTTACATGCACCAGGTCAGCTTACCGGCATTTTCAGGGGTGTGGCTGAGGAAGATGTCCTCCAACTCCTCGACTGTCAATATCCTCGTGTCCTCATCGTCCAGCTCAACCTCTCCCTGTGTCGTAGGAGCTCCACCTTCCTCTGCGTCTTCACCCTCCGCCTTGGCCTCCTCTTCCTTCGTTTCCTCGGGGGCAGCCTCGGGGGCCCGGGAGCTGCTGCCAGCTTCGGGCTCTTCGGCGCCCGACTCTTCGGCGTCCGACTCTTCAGCGCCCAGCTCTTCGGCGTCCGACTCTTCGGCGCGCGGCTCTTCGGCGTCCGGCTCTTCGGCATCAGACTCTTCGGATTCGTCAGACTCCTCGTCGCTCTCCTGCAACTCTTGAAGCTCCTTCGCAAGAGAGGCAGAGAAGAATTTGTAGGCAATGCCGTTCTCCTTCAGGTACTTTGCCCACATCTTCCGCTGATTCAGCGTCAGCATGTCGGCCTTGTTGATGAGCAAAAGGTTCTCCTTCTTGGGGTCAATGTCCTTGACGTAGCGCTCCAAGTCGTCGGATCTGAACAGCAGCGGGTTACGGGCATCGACAATCTGAACTACCAGATCCGATCTCTCAATAACACGCCACAGTTGCCTCCACACCTCGATGTTTCGCTCAAACGGCGTCATCAGAAGATCGTTGTTCTCCTGTAGTTCCGCGAGCCCGCGACGCCAGTTCAAAAAGTTGTCTCTCTCCATTCTGTCCAGCTCGTCCGGCGTTGTCGAAGCATCCCATTGCGGTCTCCTTGGCACGGTGAGTCGTGTCTTGTGGGCTCTCTGCTTGCCGATAACCGCCCGCTCTTCCGCTGACGAGAGAAGGTAGGGGTTCTTCTGATCGGTGTGGATAATCTTGATGTTGTTCATCTTCTCCGCCGTAAAGTCCGTGCCTGCCAGCTCCGCTGTCGCCAGGAACTCGTCGAGAGCGCCCTGCTCGGTGACCGATCGCATCTTGACCCATGCTGCCTCTTGTCTCTCGTTTGTGAGGTACTGAAGCCGGTTAGAAAAGATGTGCAATGACTTGGTTGCGACGGCAGCATACCTCTTCTCCAGTGGCGTGGTTAACTCTGGTAATGGTGGAAGCCTTCTTTCGATCCGCCCCACGACCCTTGCCGAAGCGATCGTTCATAAGGGCATTGCCCAGACCGGCGGTCTTTTTGGATTTTGCGTGCACCATTTTCGTTGCTTTCTGTCGTTTCAAGCCTTGAATATGATGGTGGAAGGAGAAATCTGCCCGCAAGAGCAACTTGGAGAATGAGTAATAGTGAGTGGGAGTTCGTCGCACCGCACTGAAGAGAATAGCGTGTGCCCCGCTGATTAATCCTGTATCGCGGGGCAAACCAGTTACCCCTCCAGTAAAACCCTTCAGATCTGGGCGCTGTCCTTATCGATAACCCTACTGAACTTTTTTTCTCCGTCCAGTCCGCCAACACCCATTACCACTGGCACATGCGACTGAGGGGTCCCTTTTCCTGTGCCAAACCCACACCTACTTAGCAGTCTAACTAGTGAAGAGAAAAACACCGACAAAATGGCAAAGGGCAAGCGTTTGTGAGTATTGTGTTGAGCTGGTACACAAATAGCGACTGACCTTTTGCAGCGACAAGAAGAATGCACAGCATTTTACCCTCGTCCATCGTCCTCAAAATGACCCGCTTATCCACGACGAAAATGCGCCATCCATGGTGCTTAACCCAGTAGGCCCGAAGAAGGGAGGACCTTCCAAGGGCAAGCACCTGAGCGACCTTGCTTCAGAGCTTGGATCCGACGCTGCGAGTATTCGAGAGAATGAGGGCGAAGCAGCCGAGTATGGCGTCTACTATGATGATACCGAGTACGATTATATGCAGCATCTCCGTGACCTGAACTCTGGCGGTGGCGAGGCCGTCTGGGTTGAGGCCGAATCTACTGCGAAAAAGGGAAAGGGCAAACAGCAACAATCTCTCGAGGATGCCCTGCGCCAGATGGACCTGGAACATCAGAGCGAAGCGCTCCTCGACGAGTCTGTTCTGCCGTCCAAAAACCTCCAAAAAGCGACCTACCAGTCACAGCAGGATATCCCTGACGCGATCGCGGGATTCCAGCCCGATATGGACCCCCGCCTGCGTGAAGTTCTCGAGGCCCTAGAAGACGAGGCTTACGTTGACGAGGATGACGACATCTTCCAGAAACTGGCAAAGGACTCGGAAGTTGATCAGTACGAATTCGAGGACCAGTTCGACTACGACGACGAAGACGACGGTTGGGAATCGGATGCCACTGCTAAGCCGAATAAGGAATACAGGGGCGAGGCCGTGCCCCAGCTGGTTCCCACAGGGGCAGAGGCGCTGCCAGAGCACCAGAACGAAGACTGGCTGGAGGATTTCAAGCAGTTCAAGAAGGACCAAAAGGGTGACAAGCCACAGGCCAAGGCTACGCCATCTGAAATGCAGCAGTCCATCTGGACCACAACGACGATGGGCGGCAGGCGCAAGAAGAGAAAGGGTGCCTTGACTAACCCGTCAGCCTACTCCATGACGTCTTCCTCCATGGTCAGGACAGAGCAGCTTACGCTACTGGACGCGAGGTTCGACAGGATCGAGGAGGAGTACACGAACGAGATGGGCGACGACATGGCTTCCGTCTCAGAAGTTTCTACGATGAGCAGCGTCACGGGACCTACCCGCGGTGATTTTGACAGTATCATGGATGATTTCCTGGGAAGCTACACCAAGCCAGGCAAGAGGACAAACAAGAAGAACAAGGCGCAGACTGGATTGGAGCAGCTGGATGAGATCCGACAGGGGCTTGGTCCAGCTCGCTTTCGGACCAAGAGCACGGCAAAGAGTACGGCGAAGTGAGGGTGGGCGATCTAGAAGTCTGACGCACGAGCGCTGTCTAGATGCTAGCAACTAAGATACCCTTCTACTATGTCAGGTGTCCTGATGAGGCTGTAATGAGAAAACGATAATGCCAATATGTTCTCTATTTTTTCCATGACCTTCTTTCGTGACATCAACGTCCCAGCGTAAAACACTTCCTCCTTGACGTCTTTCTTCTGTATGGAACGCCGACGTTACGACGGCAGAACAAATGATTCTCTCCCGAGCCCTACTTTCTCGCCTCCCAAAAAGGGAAAAAAAAAAAAAAAAAAAAAAAAAAAAAATCCTCTCCAGGTCCAAACAAAATTTTGCATGTCTGATCTCTCAAGGTGCCCTGAGGCTGCAGGCGTGGGTCTAACCGAGCTCACTCCCTGGATCCCGCAGGCGGCAAAGGCAAGGAATTGCGGGGCACTGACCGCGTGTAAACCCAAGCGCCCCCAGCCATCGCTGACGCGCTAAACGCCGACGAGCTCCATTCGAGTTCTCCACACCATTATCGTCTGCTTCCAGCCTGGTCGTTGCACTTGCACCTGGCATCTTGAAGATCGCTTCGCGACTTCGACATGACGTCGGTCTCTCTTCCCCCAAACAGATCCGACGGAACATCAAAATTCTTCAAGGATTCATCTACTAGTGGCTTTGGAGCTCAATTGCACGCGAAAACCCACGTTTCCGGCCTTCATGGAGCTGGGGGAGCCAGTGGGAAGCGGTCGAAACGCAACCACCAGGCACATCCTTCCGAAATGACGACTCTCTCGACGAAAAGAAAGGGCGTCAATCCCTTCGACGGCGCCAGCTCAGATGACAATCGCCGACGAAAAACAACGCATGGAGCAAATTCTGGCGACTGGAAGACAAAGGGTGCGCAGGCGCATGCCGGACGGTCGAATGGCGCAAAGAGAGCCGTGAGAAGTTCTCGCCAGTCGCAGAAGCGCGACGATTTCACTTTGGAAAATATTAATGACATCAAAAAGACCGCCGATTCGACCGACTACGAAACCGACGACACATACGGCGAATCGGAGGGCGATGGTACGGCGTACTCGGAGAGAATATTCTCTCAGCTAAGGAAAGATGGCATCGCGCCGCCGAAATGGCCTTCCGACCCGGGGAACACGGTCCAAAAGGCCGCGATGGCCAACTTCAGGGAGGACTACAAAAACTACCGCGATCGGGCTAGGAGTTCGCTCATGCGCGCGGGCTTGATCGACGATCCCGACAAGCCGAAACGCCTCGAGGACGCGATCGTCTTCAAGGGCATCTGCGACGCCATGTGCCCCGACTTTGAAAAAATAACGCGCATAACCGAGTTCGACGTTCAATCAGCCGAGAAAGATGCCCGAGGGTTTGCCGTCACGTCAAGGATGGTAAAAAAGCTGGCGCGATCGGCCGCCGGCCAGGAAGCCCCCCTGCCGATGGACGTGAGGTCTACGGCTTCGCTCAGGAAAACGCTGGACTACCTCATCGATGACCTTGTTCAGACCGATGACAAACTTGCGACCATGCACGGTTTCCTGTGGGATCGCACGCGCGCCATCCGGCGTGACTTCATCTTCCACTCTACCATGACCCCAGAAGAAATGCAAGACCAAGTGTACTGTCTCGAGACGATTGCGAGATTCCACGTCTCATCACTACACTTACTCTCACAAGCAGCACTCAAGCCAGAGGACTTCTCCGAGCAACAGGAAATCGAGCAGCTGGGCAAGTCGTTGTTATCGTTGATGTTTGCCTACGACGACTGCAAACCTCAGGGTGTCGTTTGCCAAAACGAAGCAGAGTTCAGAGCCTACCACCTGCTGTTCAGCGCCAATAAGCCCAACATTCTCGAGGACGTACAAAAGGAATGGGGCGATTCGCGCTTCTGGACAGAGTCAGATGACATCAGGACAGCAGTATCTCTGGTTGAGAGCTTGCAAAACGCGACAGACTTCCACGGCCCGCTGGGCTCGGGCCCGTCCATGGCAGTATCTGGTGCACACCGCACCTATTTCAAGATCGTCCAGAGCCGGCAAGTCTCCTACACAATGGCCTGTTTTGCCGAAATCCACCTGGGTCAACTTCGTCGATCAGCACTACAGTCTCTCAAAAAGGCATACACAAGACCCCGACACGCTGCCAAGGACATCACGCCCGCCACACTCAACCGATTTCTCTACTTCGACACGGAGCAACAGGCAGTCGACTTCGCCGAGCAGCATGGTCTGACTTTTGTAGACGGGGAATCACCATCGGGCGAGTTAGTTCGGTATCTGGACACCTCGAATCGCATGTCCTGGCCGAGGATACACCACTGCTTCTCCCAGAAGATGGTAGAACGGAAACGAGGCTCCCGTACACTACCAGAAGTCATCCACAGTACTATTCTGGATGAATCCACCGCAGACAAACCCTCCTTTGGATCCAACAACAATGGCTCAATCTCAAGCCAGGCAACAACAGCCAACGCGTCACAACAGGTTCGGTTTGGGACGCATTTGACATCTACAAGCAATGGCACCTTTCAGTCCCCCTTTTCAGCTCCTCAGGGACAGATATCTACAAGCCTCTCGGGAACATCTCCTTTCGACAAAGGTAAAGAGTCTCCTCGTCATACCGCCTCTTTTGTTCCTTGTCACTATATACCCCTTTTTGAACCGGTCTCCGCTTGTCACCTCGCGCCTCACTTGGCAATGTCACATTAAGTCAAGTTCGTCAACTTTTTCCAAGCGCAAAGATCAGGGATCAAGACCTGTAGCGCCCGAGAAGTTTCGAATCGCCACTTGGGTCGCCACAATTTGTCATGTATAGGTTGGGTGTGGCTCGCACACTCAAGCAGAAGAGCTTTCATCGGCGGGAGGATTCGGAGTGGCGCGCTTGGGTCGAGCGGACGACATGGATCTGCAAGACAAGCACAAGCTAACGAACATCACAGCAGCCGGAGGGATAACCACGGGCTCTACACCTCAGAATCCGTTCTCAGCTCCTCATACTGGATTCGGCCCCTCAACGTCGCTCCCTGTAGCTCAGACAGCTCCGTCAACAGCGACACCGGCCCAGAACCCATTTGCAACAAACTCAAGCGCGTTCGCACAAGCAAAGCCGATACAGCAGACAAGCCCGTTCGGCAGCAGCCCTTTTGCAAGCCAGACGAATGGAACTGCGAAACCATCTGTTGCTGCGGCGTTCCCTCCGTCTGCCTTCGGAACTGTTGCACAGCAAACGACACCGGGCTTCGGTCAGGCTGCTCAGGCCAAGCCAGCAACGCAACCGACGAACGAACCTTCTCCTGCGATTACGGTCACGCCCCCGACACCTCAATCCTCGTTGCCAGGCTCGTCTGGCACAGCGGCGAAGTTGCCTTCTTTCAAGCCAGAAACGACTCCCAGCGCAGCGCCTGCGCCTTCACCCTTTGGTGGAAGTGCGTTCAAGCCGGTCGCGCCAGCGGCTGAGACACCAAAGCCTGCGGTGCTCTTCGCCCCACCGTCAAGCTCCGCAAAGAGCAGTGAGGATGGAGTTAAAGCAGCAGTTTCACCAAGCCCGTTCGCTGGCCTGGCTACCTCATATCTGTCGTCTCCTAAGCCCGTATCTCCTGGAGCTGTTGCCGGCCAGTCTCCCCGGCCGTCAGTCCCGTTCCAGTCAGGTTCATCTCAAGAGATTGCGAAATCTGCACCTCCGAGCCAGCCAAGCCCACTGGCAGGCATCGCAGGCATCGTTAGTGATAGTGTACCTTCGACGAATGCGTCGAAGGCTATGCCGCCTCCACCAAAGCCCCCGGTGGTTAAACAGCTTCCAAATCGAGATCTGATGGGCGACTTCGCCCGATGGTTCGTGACTGGTGACAATGGGCTTATGCAGGAGTTTGAGAGGTTTATGGTGGAGCAGATCGTAGACGAAGCCTTCGAGCTACACAAGAAGCAAGAAGAGGAAAGGGTTCGCCGAGAGGAAGAAGAGAAAAGCTTGGCTGAGGCGCGACGCTTTCAAGTCTACAACCTCTCCGTCAAGTACTTCTATCGGTGGAGGGAGACCGCGCGGAACCTCCGTCTCAGCAAACTCCGTCGACAAGAGCGTGAGGATTACAGGAGAATTCAGAAGGAGATGAGGGAAGAAGAAATCAAGAAGAAGAAGAAGAAGGCGCAGGTTGCGGAGGCGCGACGGAAAGCCCTGGAAAGAGATGGTGTCGATTCCGTCGAGGAGCTGCGCGAACTTCTGCAACTCAAGAAGGAGCGCGAGCCCCAGATGGACGCACAAGCAGAAGCAGAAGCGCTGCTCGCGACAGGCATCTTGTCGGGGGTCGCAAACGAACGAGACGCCATATCCACCATTGTCGGAGTGCCATCCTTTGCCGATCCGGTTCCTCCGCCACCGGCATCCTCGACGCCGAGCTTGTCTCGTTCGACGTCGTCAAGCAAGCCTCGCGGCGCCAAGACGCGTGCCTTGATGGAAGAGTTCAGCAAGACCAGCAATTTCCGCAAGTCTCTTCCGCCCATGTCGTCGCACTCCACGTCGTCTCGCTTCTCAGCCTCGGAGTCGCCGCAGAAACGCGTGAGCAAGGTGTCTGACCGTTGGCGGCTGAAGGCCATGGGATTGGTGACAATGCCAGATGGATCTGCTTTGCCCGAGGCTATTGCCAACGACATCCTGTACAACGGCAAGCGGTACGACGGTCTGGGGTCGTTTGGTCTCGACAGCAGCACCCGCCGCGGCCGCAGCGTCTCTGCCGACCTCAATCACGCAGCTGAGGCTCGCAAGCGATTCTCGCAGTCTCTCAACGGCAGATCTCCAAGCCGTCAAACCAACGGGACGTCTCCTCTTAGCAAGAGAAAGCGGTCCATTGACGATGTCAACGAAGGGGGCACCGTCGATGAGCGCATCACAAAGCGCATATCTAGCAACACTGAGATTGACAGGCTCCTGCGGGAGGCCAAGCAAAATCGCGAGTCTCTGAGGAGCTCAAGGGTGGATCTTGATGAAGGGGCGGTATGGTTTAGGGAACAGAACGAGATGATGCAAGCCGAGGAAACGAGCAGGCGCAGCACGCCTTGGGGAGAGGAGGGTCATTGAGTTTATGCGGTCATGCATCAGCAAAGGCGTTTCTGAGTCTCCCGGAGTGGGATGGGTATATGTGTATTTCTTGATTGTTCCGGTAAATTCGCGGGCCTCGGATACCCATAGAAGATGAACTTTGGATTATCCCCCATCTACTTAAGATCTTTGTATGCTTGCAGAGTGAATGACCTCAGATAAGTCGGAACGTGATGCTCTGCCATTGACTTTCATTCATCATCTGAGGGTGGTGCACAAGTTTATTTAGACGATTTCGTCTGCTCGATGAAGGTCGTTTAGATGAGTCGAATGAAGCATTTTTTTTCAAAGCAACCGATCAAGTACAACGACCAGCAAAGTGTTTATTTATGGTATATGGATACTCAGATTAAAGTGAAGACGAAGTCAAGAGACTGTGTAAAGACTTTCGCACAGCCTGAGGAGACAAATCAAACCGGGCAAGGGGTCGGTCCACAGTGGGGGATCTCGACTGGGCTTAGCGCAAGCATCTCGACGCGTCTTTTTGACCGGTACGCGTTAAGTGCTCCCGCCATTAACCGTGCAGAAACTCTCACGACCGAACACTCTTGTGTGCATCACGACACTTCAAGACCAACAATCATGCCCGCGCAAAAGTCCATCAGGAAGCCCGAAGAGGCCGGCGAGTCGTCAACCTCAGCTGCCAAGAAGGCGCTGACTGCGGCCTCCTCTGGCGCGCCCAACTACGAGCTTCCCTGGTGAGCTCCATCCGCACTGAACTGGCCGCGGCCGAATGCTGATGCACACGGCAGGGTCGAAAAGTACCGGCCTGTTTTCCTCGACGATGTGGTCGGTAACACGGAAACGATCGACAGGCTAAAGATTATCGCAAAGGAGGGCAACATGCCGCACGTCATCATCTCGGGCATGCCTGGTATCGGAAAGACGACGAGTGTGCTCTGCCTGGCGAGACAATTGCTCGGGGAATCGTACAAGGAGGCTGTTTTGGAGCTGAATGCGAGCGACGAGCGCGGTATGGCAAAATCGAGTCTGTTGCCCTGGCAGTCGTCTAATCGAGATTCGCAGGCATCGACGTTGTTCGTAATCGCATCAAGGGCTTCGCACAGAAGAAAGTCACCCTGCCGCAGGGCCGCCACAAGCTGGTCATCCTCGACGAAGCCGACAGCATGACATCGGGCGCGCAGCAGGCCCTCCGCCGAACGATGGAAATCTACTCCAACACGACGCGGTTCGCGTTTGCCTGCAACCAGTCGAACAAGAT
Source organism: Colletotrichum lindemuthianum (assembly GCA_001693025.2). Taxonomy (NCBI): domain Eukaryota; kingdom Fungi; phylum Ascomycota; class Sordariomycetes; order Glomerellales; family Glomerellaceae; genus Colletotrichum; species Colletotrichum lindemuthianum. The sequence continues at coordinate 71,069 of MASP02000181.1, read as the reverse complement.
CATCGAGCCGCTGCAGTCGCGCTGCGCCATCCTGCGGTACGCCAGACTCACCGACGAGCAGGTAGTCAAGCGGCTGCTGCAGATCATTGAGGCGGAGAAGGTGGAATACAGCGACGACGGCCTGGCGGCGTTGGTGTTCAGCGCCGAGGGGGACATGCGACAGGCCATCAACAACCTGCAGTCGACGTTTGCCGGGTTCGGGTTCGTGTCGGGCGACAACGTCTTCAAGGTCGTGGACTCGCCGCACCCGATCAAGGTGCAGGCCATGCTGAAGGCGTGCTACGAGGGCAACGTCGACAACGCGCTCGACAGCCTGCGCGAGCTGTGGGACCTCGGATACTCGAGCCACGACATCATCAGCACCATGTTCAAGGTCACCAAGACGATCCCGACGCTCAGCGAGCACTCCAAGCTGGAATTCATCAAGGAGATTGGCTTCACGCACATGAAGATCCTCGAGGGCGTGCAGACGCTGCTGCAGTTGAGCGGCTGCGTGGCCAGGCTCTGCAAGATCAACATGGACCCCAAGAAGTTCCAAGTGCCATCGAAATAGAATCGGGGCAGCAGACCCAGGTGGGCGGGACAATAACGACTTGCATGATTCGGCGTTTTTGGGGTTAAGGTCTGTTGTGATGCCATGTGTGCAGCTAAAAAAAAACATCAAGGATTCAATATCCCGTGTTATACAGTACGATAAAATACAAAGTCAGATCATTGTGAAACTTTTGCCTGGTCAAGTCGTCGTCGGTGTTTTTTTTTTTACTTCTTCTCATTTGGCGGGTTCTCGAGGAACTCCTGCTCGAACCTCTCCCATTTGGCCCGGTCTCTCAGAATGCGCTTCTGCATCCTGACCTTGGCCTCGTACTCCCGTAACCTGTTGTCCGCCTCCAGCATGCTCCCGAGCACCATGGCGGACATTTGCATGTAGCTGCAGCCCACCCCCTCTCCGTCAGCTTCAGAATATTCGGGGTTAAAGTCGCGTGACGGGACGGACGCATTCACCATTTGAATTGGATCGTGAGACCCCTGTACAGCGGCGAGAACTTCCAGGCCACGGCCCCGATGGCGGCGGCGCCGAATCCCCATCTCACGGCGCCGATGACGGCACCCCGGGTGGCCTCCCACGCGGCGTCGTTGGCCTCGGCGCTCCTCATCTGGTCGTGCGACACCATCCTGCTGGCATTGGCGCGACGGGCGGTCGATCGGGGCGGCGGAGTGAGGGTGATGACGTCGACCACTCTTTTTGAGACGGACGAGTCGTGTGAGCTTGAGGTAAGATGTGGTGGTTGTGGTGGTGCTCCCGGGACAGAGTAGTAAAAGTCGGCGTTTAGAAGAGATCTAGGTGATCTGAAATATGATTGGTGAGATCGTACGATTCCCAACACCGCTGGGAGTTCTCCAGCGATGAAAAAAAGACCCTGGTTTGATGCTTTTGCAGCTCAATCCCCGAAAGCTGAGTGAGTTGCGCGACAGCTGGAGGTGGGACGAGAATAGCAGACGCCGAGAACGAATCCCTGCACGCGTGCCCGCCGGCCTACAGTGGAGGTTCGACGGCGATGGAACCCCCCCCATCCCCCGCCGATGCCGCTGTGGCCCGATAGCTGCAGGGGCCTCTCGGCGCTATCAGAGCTTATCAGTCCTTCTCACTCACTCACTTATGTGAGTTGACTTCTCACCTCACAAACATTCATTTTTAAGATTTCAAGATGAGTTCAAATCCGATAGACGGCGACGTAGAAGATGTCGAGCAAGAAATCATAGACCTCGAGGCGCGCCTCGCCCTGGCAAAACAAAAGCTAAAATCCGCGAAACCACCACCACCACCACCACCCAAACCCTCATGTCAGTTCCACGTCCCGTCTTTCTTCTCACTCGTCAACTAACACCAAACCGCCCAGCCTCACTCACCCTCTCCAACCACTTCCTCCTCCTCCTCTCCGACTCGGCCCTGCCCCTCGGCTCCTTCGCCTTCAGCAGCGGTCTCGAGTCCTACCTCGCCCACACCCGCGGCCGCTCCTCCTTCGCCGTCTTCCTCCCCGAGTCCATCTCCGCCTACGCCTCCACCACGCTCCCCTTCGTCCTCGCCGCGCACCGCCACCCGACAACCGTCGCCGCGCTCGACGACACCCTCGACGCCGCCATAATCTGCACCGTCGGCCGCCGCGCCTCGATAGCGCAGGGCCGCGCGCTGCTCTCCATCTGGGACCGCTCCTTCGCGCCGTCTCTCCCGGCTGCCACCGTGGCGGTACTGCAACCGTACGCGGCGCAGCTAAAGGCGGCCTCCAGAGCGCAGCAAGGCGACGAGTCCGCCGACCCGCCGCTGGTGTTCGCGCACCTCGCGCCCCTGTTCGGCGCGATATGTAACCTCGTCGGACTGAGCTTGCAGCAGACGGCGTACGTCTTCATGATGGGCCACGTCAAGGCGCTCGTTTCCGCGGCGGTGCGCGCGAGCATGTTCGGGCCGTACCAGGCGCAAAAGGTCCTCGCCGGCGGCCTCGTGCGGGACACGATTGCGGCGGCTGTGGACAGGGAGTGGGAGACGCCCGTGGAAAGGGCAGGGCAGACGATGCCTGTGATGGACTTGTGGATCGGTAGGCACGAGGTGTTGTACTCGAGGATATTCAACAGTTGATAAAAGAAAAAAAAGAAAACACAAGATGGCGTTGCAAGTCGCAAAACCTGGTGTGGTCCCTCGATGTTATTGATTATCAACGGGTATCATAATGATCGCTTTTTTTGAGATATTGTACAGGTCAATGTGTCATGCGTCTGTCTCCTCACTCGTCGTCGCTGTCGCTGCCGTATCCGACTAATGGTCCCGCGGACGCGGTGACCTTTGGCTTCGACGACACGGTCACCTTGGCGTTGTTGAGTGCTGCCAGGGTGCTGCTGGAGAAGATGCCGCCGGACACGATCTGCGGCTGCTGTAGTGCCGGCAGAGTCAGCAGCGTCGCCTGCTCCCCGTTCTCGAGCAATGGCCGTTCCTGGTATTCCACTTCGAAGCCCTGCCGGCCGACTGGGTTCACGGCGTTCGCGCCGCGGGCGAAGTGCACCTCGTCCGGCGCCTCGTATCCCTCGAGCCCGTAGCTGCTCTCAATCTTCCTCCTCTTCCTCGCCTCTGGGTCTTTGCCTTCAATCTCGGCAACGAAATCCGCTGGCAGCGCCCTTCGAATGGCCTCGGCGGCCTGTTCCTCGATTCGTCTCGCCTCGCGCGCCTGCGCCATGGGGTTCGGGTCCGCCGTCGCCCAGCGCACGTTGAGAACCTCCTCGTGGTCCAACGACTGATGCGCCATTGCCTCTTTGGCGAATTGCGCGTTCGCCTCGTTCGAGTATGTGATGAACGCGACTCCGCGGGTGTTGAGCACACGAACTGTCCCTGATTAGCACCCCTTATCGATCCTGCTGGACCAATTGTACTCACCGCGCTCAATCTGCCCCCATTCCGCAAAGTGCCTCGCCACAATCTCCTCAATATCATCCGTGACGTGTATCCTTCCCACGTAGATCGTGCGGTTCTGCCTCATGAAACTTCCCACACCACCCATGTCGTCTCTGTAGTCTGAGTGTTTGTCGCGTCCAAAGCAGTCGACGTTGGGGTTGAAAAGGTCGTGGATCCCCGGCAGCCTGTGGAGGTACTCGCAGTCCTGGCCCTTGAGGCAGATGCCGCGCGCGAAGAAGAGGCAAAAGTAGCTGCCCGTCACATTGTCGGCCCTCGTGTATCCGCTGTCCTTTGCGACGTTGCAGCGCCCCTTGGCGTGGGTTTTTGACAGGTACTTGTCCTCGCGGTCACCGCCGGACCACTTGTTGTACCAGATGTTGAAAATGGTTCCCGTCTGCGGCGGCGGTTCCGACGTGATGAAGGACGGGTCGACCTGGGGACGCGCCGGGCGCTTCTTCTTCCTGACAATCTTCTTGACTTTTCGCTCCGCCGGCGCCGCGACTTCGGTGGAGGTCGTCGTAAGCGCTGTTTCTTGCGCATGCGCCTCGGGCGCGTTGTCGACCGGCTCGGTTCGCTCGTCGTCCGACATGTTGGCAATGAGTGTGTTGATGCTTTGAAGGTGTCAAGAGGAAGCGAGTCGTCGCAAAGAACGAAATTGAGGTCGCTGCTTGGAGGTGTTAGGTAAGCTGCGATGTCGTTCCTAAAAGCTGTGGCGCGCGCGCAGTGGCTGCTGGGCGGTGAGCCAACCCGTGGACCCCTGTAGCTGAGGTGTGACGGAAAGCAGCCCCGCGGTAAATTCTGCCAGGCGAGCGTCTTCCAACGCCTTGGAGGGCCGACTGCCCCACCTTGGAAGTTGTGAAGGCTTCATCAACGACCAAGCGACGCTTTTTTGGATTCATTTTAGAGGTTTTTGCAGAGTCTTTAGACTCTGTGCTTATAAACCGCAAAGATGGTCAACATCACGGAGAAGATCAAGGAGTATGTCGCACAGCCGCGCCCGGATTTCGACAAGCGAACTGACGGGTTGCGACCAGGATTGAGGATGAGATGAGGAAGACACAGAGTAAGGATGCCCTAGAATACGAATGGGCTGTTCTCGAGATTTTGGACTCGGTGGGATGGGATGTGGCGATCTGGAAGTCATTCCATCTTCATGGGAAATTTCCGATGGCTTGTCCGAACGTCATTCCACGGGCCATGAGAACGACCCTATCGCTGAACCCCTTTTAGTAGAAAGTATACTAACAACTCCTAGAGAACAAGGCAACTGGTACGTTGTGTGATGGACGCTCTTCACAAAACCGCAGTTAACCGCCCTCTCAGAATATCATCTGGGTCTCCTCAAGGGGTACGTCACCCTCCCACTACACCCTCCCCCACAACCCACAATCTAACAACCCGCCCAGCAAACTCGCCCGCCTCAGGGCGCAACTCCTCGAACCAGGCCCGGGCAGCGGCGGCGGCCCCGGCGCGGGGTTCGACGTGAGCAAAAGCGGCGACGCCAGAATAGCCCTCGTCGGCTTCCCGTCCGTCGGAAAATCCACCTTCCTCTCCAAAGTCACCAAAACGCGCTCCGAGGTCGCCTCGTACGCCTTCACGACCCTCACCGCCATCCCGGGCGTCCTCGAGTACGGCGGCGCCGAGATCCAGCTGCTCGACCTGCCGGGAATCATCGAGGGCGCCGCCGAGGGCAAGGGCCGCGGCCGGCAGGTCATCTCCGCCGCCAAGACGAGCGACATGGTCCTCATGGTGCTGGACGCCACGAAAAAGGCCGAGCAGCGCGCGCTCCTCGAGGCCGAGTTGGAAGCGGTGGGCATCCGCCTAAACCGAGAACCGCCGTACGCTCGCTCCCCCCCTTTCCCAGTTACAACCTTTTCTACCCCTTTATCCTCCTGGATGACCCATACGTTTTAACACTCAGCTCAGAAACATCTACCTCAAGGCGAAAAAGGCAGGCGGCATGAAAATCACATTCCAGTCTCCCCCCAAAAACATGGACGAGAAGATGGTCTTCAACATCCTCCGCGACTACAAGATCCTAAACTGCGAGGTCCTCGTCCGCGACGAGCTCGCCACCGTCGACGACCTCATCGACGTCATCATGAAGGACCACCGCAAGTACATCAAGTGCCTCTACGTCTACAACAAGATCGACAGCGTCTCCCTCGACTTCCTCGACAAGCTCGCCCGCGAACCCCACACCGTCGTCATGAGCTGCGAGCTCGACCTCGGCATCCAGGACGTCGTCGACCGCTGCTGGCAGGAGCTGAAGCTGATCCGCATCTACACCAAGCGCAAGGGCGACGATCCCGACTTTAGCGAGGCCCTGATTGTGCGGAGCAACAGCACCATCGAGGACGTGTGCGATCGCATCCACAGGACGCTCAAGGACACCTTCAAGTATGCCCTCGTGTGGGGAGCGAGCGCCAGGCACGTGCCGCAGAGGGTAGGTTTGGCACACACGGTGGCGGACGAGGATGTGGTGTACATTGTTAGCGCGTGGAAGGCATAGAGAATGAGTTATATTCACCAGCATCCACGAGTAACGCGACACGGGCCAACGTTTATGAGGAAACCGTTTTTTTCCTGTTGTGAGCGCCGGAAAGGCTGCCAAATGAATACACAGTTCCTCTCCGAATACCCTAGTCGAAGAAGACTAGCAAAGAGGCGGAACTACAAAAAAAAGAAAAAACCTGATGTCGTTTCGTGTCATGTCATGGTACAGTCCTTGAGCCCAAGGTCAGACAGTAGTACCCCCTTCAACGCCGATGCCCCAAATGCCCCTTGGAGATATTGCCAGAGGAGGAAGGCATGGTATCCGTATAGCCTCCCAGAAATAACCGTAAGAAAACAAAACCCGGAGAGCCCGTCCCATTCGTCAAAAGCTTTTGTTGTACTTTGTGTCAAAAAGGAGCAAGGCGAGTCTACAAGGAGTCGTCCTTGGTGGGTGTCCTGCTGCCGAAGAGGGCATCACCTTCGAGCTTCTTGGCAGAGGTCTGGGCGAAGAGGGACTTGGGCTTGACCCTGTGTGAAGATGCATCAGCATGTGGTGTCTGGAAACGAGCAGCGAACAGGGACATGACTTACTTGCCAACGTGCTTGTTGCGGAGCGCATTGAGCTTGGCAGTGCAAGGGCTCATGAGGTTATCAGAGGGAGAGATGTACGTCTTGGACCTATTCAGGTGGTTGGAGTTTAGGGCTTGGATCTTGCTGTGGTAAGGTTGTTCTTGGTCGTACTTCTCTTGGGCCATCTTGTTCTGCAGGACCTGGCGGTGGTACTCCATGCTCTTAACGTCCTTGACACCCGAGTCGGGCTTGGGGCTGGAGACGGCAGCGTTGACGTCCTTGTCGGCGAGAACGTTGGAAGACATTGTTGCGATTGATTTAATGTTCGTCTGGTGATGGCGATGGATAGTGTTCGGTGAGCAAAGGCGGAAGCTGTAAGAGCGTTGTTGGATTGACTGTGTTGCAGGTGGAGAATTCGTAGTTGCACGTCTGTTCTGCAAGAGGAGCGATGGATGGAAGGTCTTGGTAGGTTGGGTTTGGAATGGAGGAGTTGGCTGGAGAGGGGGGGGCCTAATGCGGAAGAGACGATGGGCTTTGTATTTGAATTCCAAAGTGCACCAAATTAGCCGTGGAGTGTTTATGACGTTCGTGAATTGGTGTAGAAAGAGGTACGCCGGGCCAGTTTGGGTGATGGGATGGTCAGTTAGTGGAGCAAGTTGCTGGGCGTCGTGCAAGTAAACGAATTTTTGACTGGGTTGACGGGGCAACAGCGGAGCGAGACAGCGTGGTGGGAAAGTTTGGTGGTACAGGGGATCAGGGGGTTAAAGTGGAAGGAGTTTTGCTGGTGGGAATGCGGGTCGACCTTAGCCTGATGCTGGGTCTTTCTTTGTCAACATCAATCCATCTTCACCGAAGGTACTTGGCCGTCAGCTCTTGGAGCGTACCAGTGCCACCACCACTCTGCCCTGGTGGTACTTGCCGCCTACTTGGCCAGAATGGTACCCTTCACAGAACGACAACCAGCAGTAACCCAGTTGGCCGTGTGATTGATGCGCTGTCAGGTTTGTTTATTCAATCTTCTACCATAGTAGGCTCCTTCCCAGGTAACCGGCCATCCTAGGCCATCCTGTCGTTGCTAGCTTAATCTTGGTCGAAATGTGATGTGTTGTGCATCTCGTCCAGTCTGTGGAGTGGCTGTGACCACCATCCACCTTTGTTAGCGTGGATGCGGGTGACAGAGTCAAGCACCGAAGCTTGCATCTGTGGCACGGCTAGAGTCTTCTGTCACGCTCGTCTAGTCATTCCTGCCGCGTCTTGGGACATCTCCGAGGTGACCGGCCCCGGATCTTAATGCCGCAAGGGTTCATGATAAGGCACCCCGCAGTTCAAGACCCAGGTTACACTACTTGGCAGCATGATGGGTTCCGGGAGAGAAGTGAGTCACGGAGCGGCGGGCCAACGGCTGCAGGATCGACACGCGTTTCCAAGGATGGCTAATGTTTTCCTCCCCCCCTTACTGTTATACACAAGAAGATGAAGTTCAAACTACAACCCGACAACGGCCTGGCACTCGCAGCCTACAATTTGGCCTTGTTGATGTTGGACCCCGGCTGCACCGTCTTGATGCGATATTGCGCCATCAGCTCTTCCGTCTTGCGCTTCTGCCAGTGGATCTTGTCCGTGACCTCCTTGCCCCTCTTGTTCTCGTTGCGTCCCATCTGCTGCAGATGCACCTCGTCGGGCCCGTCTGCGAGACGGAGCGTTCTGATGTTGGCCCACGAGCTGGCGAGCGGCGTGTCCTGGCTGACGCCGGCCGCGCCAAAGGCCTGGATCGCGCGGTCGATGACGGTCAGCGCCGTCTGCGGGACGAGCACCTTGGCCTCGGCGATTTCCTTGAGGGCCTTCTTCGGGCCGTGCTCGTCCATCTGGATTGCGGCGTTGAGCACGACGAGACGCGCCGCGTCGATTTCGATGCGCGACTTGGCCACCCACTCGAGGATCACGCCGTGTTCCTTGAGCTGCTTGCCAAAGGGCGTCTTTTTCGGGTCGTTGATGCGCATCAGCATCCACTCGAGGGCACGCTCGGCCTAGATGTTTGCGTCAGCAAGCTGTAGTAACCGTCGGATTTAAAGTAGACTTACGGCTCCGATGGTGCGCATGGCGTGGTGGATGCGGCCAGGGCCGAGTCTGCCCTGGATTATCTCGAACCCGCGGCCCTCGCCGAGAACGAGGTTGCTGGCGGGCACGCGGACGTTGTTAAAGGTGATGTGGCCGTGGCCATGGGGCGCGTCGTCGTAGCCGTAGACCTGCAACATGCGGTGGATGGTGATGCCCTTGGTGTCGGCAGGGACCAGAATCACGGATTGCTGCTTGTACGTGTCCTTGTTGTTGGGATCACTCTTGCCCATGACAATGTAAACGGAGCAACGAGGGTCGCCAGCACCGCTGGACCACCATTTCTGCCCTCCGTCAGCACGTTTGCCTAGCAACTTGACGGCAGTCCGCTTACCGAACCGTTGAGAACGTATTCGTTGCCCTCCTTGCGCATACTCAACTGAATGTTGGTGGCGTCGGACGATGCGATATCAGGCTCCGTCATCAGGAACGCGGACCGGATCTCGCCCTCCATCAGGGGCTTCAGCCACCTCCTCTTCTGCTCGTCGTTGCCGTACTTGGCCAGCACCTCCATGTTACCGGTATCGGGGGCGGCGCAGTTGACGGCCTCGGAGGCGACGCGCGACTTGCCGAGCCACTCGGCCATGAGGCCGTACTCGAGGTTCGTGAACCCGGGCGACTCCTTGTAGTGGCCCTTGGGCAGGAACATGTTCCACAACCCGAGCTTGCGGGCCTTGACCTTGAGGTCGTCGACGATGGCCGGGTGGTGCTCCCATCTTGCGTCGCCCTGGCCGATCTGGGCTTCCAGCACGGGGTCTGCTCTGCGGGCGACTGTCAGCCTTGGCTGGGACGCGAATGGGTTGTATGTCGTCAATTGCTTACGGGATGCACTCCTCCTCGACGAACTTGGCGACGAGGTCGAGCGCCTCTTTGGCGCGATCGCTGAGGCGATCCAGTACCTGGGTGGCGGTTGGGTTAGCTCAGTAGCTATGCGACCGGGCTCCCCGCAGTTAAGGACCTACGATAGCTGGCACTCTGGACGTCATGTTGGAGACACTGGGCAAGATAGACCGATGGGGTGCGGCAGATTCCGGACTGGCTTTGATCAGATGGGGTGGAGAGAACCAGGAACTGAAACTGAAAATGTACAAAATAGCATGGGCCTATCTCTCCCTTTTGAATGGGAATCGTCCAGTCTACCATCGTACGGTAGATGACATTGACATGGCCCGGAGCCGAGGTTCATTCTGGAGCTCCAAAAGGTGGGGATTCTGGGGTAAGCGGCACCTCCGTGTCTGAGCCGGCCCCTCACATCAGTGGGTTCGAATTTCACAGTATTCTCCAGAGTCTATGATTGTTAAGGCTGTTCAACTAGCTTTGGCTGAAAATTGCTTGAACGGGAGGTTTATCGGGCTGTTTAGTCGCAGTAGTATCTTCATCTTCTGTCAAAGCTTTTCGTTACCATCAACCAAACCATACGTCCTGTGGCATCACCTCCATTTTTGACCGAAGATTAACCAACTAACTCAGGGTCAACAATGCAAAGGCTCATCTCAGGGTCGTAGTGGCACGTCTGCGGGGAGAGACGAATTGTCCCGCGTCTCCAATGAGAACGCTCATAATCCACCCTGGTACCTCGGTGCGGCGTTGTGGCACCGTGGAAGCCGTAAAAGCCACCGGTACGTTCCTTTAGAGGCTTAAAATACATCCCCAACACCTTGAACTTGACGCAACTGCAGAACCGGACGTATCAAAAAAATCTCGCTCCTATTTCTCTAGATGTTCTAACGGATAACCGTCTTCAATAGACCGGAATCAGTTTCTTGGTAGCAATGAAGCAAATCCCGTCTCCATCTATCCCATGCTCAAAAGTGGTGATTCGCTCCTCTATGTGCGGTAGTCGCCGTTGATGGTAATGTACTCGTGAGAGTAGTCGCAAGTCCAGTACGTGGCCTCCTTGTCGCCGGTTCCGAGCCTCACCAGGATCTCCAAGTCCTCCAACTCCAAAATCTCGGAAGCCCTGGCCTCGTCCACAGTCTCGGGCTCGCCGTTGACGAGGAGCTTCAACTCGGGAGTGCCATCGGTGGGAATGAAGGAGACGTTGGTCTTCTCGGGTGCAACCTCGGGGACGTCGCTGACGGCCTGGCCGGGCTCGGAGACCAGAGAGTAGCCGGTCGCGCAGAGGATGCGGCCCCAGTTGGCGTCGCGGCCGTACAGGGCAGTCTTGACGAGAGGCGATCGGGCAATGGTGCTGGCAATCTTCCTGGCGGCCTCCTCGCTGGCGGACTCGACGACGCGGATGGTGACAAACTTGGTCGCGCCCTCGCCGTCGCGGACAATGAGCTTGGCCAGGTCGATGGAGAAGTCGGTCAGCACCTCCTTGAAGGCAGCGTAGTCGGGCGAGTCCTCGGAAGTAATCTCCTTGCCGCCGGCAGCGCCATTGGCGAGGAGAGCCATGGTGTCGTTGGTGGAGGTGTCTCCGTCAATGGTGATGCTGTTGAAAGAGCGGTCGACGGCGTACTTGAGAACGGAGGGCATGACGGCGGGAGAGATGGGTGCGTCGGTGGCCACGACCCCGAGGAGAGTGGCCATGTTGGGGTGGATCATACCGGCGCCCTTGGTGGTGCCGGCGATGCGGTATTCGACGCCTGGTGACGAAGGCAGAGTGAAGCTCTTGGACTTGAGCTTGGGGAATGTGTCGGTGGTGCAGATGGCAGTAGCAAAGTCCAGCCAGTGTTTGTGAGAAGAACCCAGAGCGCCCTTTGCTGCCGGCACGTTGTCGACAATTTTGGAAATAGGCAGTCTCTGTCCGATGACACCAGTGCTCATGACAATGGTCGACGAAGCTTCGCCGTCGCCTCCAACGGCCTTGTCGGCAGCATGGGCCATCAGAGCTGCATCCTCGAGGCCTCCCTTTCCGGTGACGGCATTGGCGCATCCCGAGTTGATCAGAACGCTCCGGATGCCGTGGTTGGCCTTCTTCTTCAGCAAGTCTCGGCTAAAGGTGACGGGCGCTGCTTGGAACTTGTTCTTGGTGAAGACAGCAGCAGCAGCGCAGGGGCGGTCTGAGCTGAGGAGGGCCACATCGGGCTTCGTCTTGTTGCTGGGCTTCACCCCGACGAGGATGCCCGAGGTCTGGAAGCCCTGGGGGTATGTGCCTTCTGTCGGAACGTACTTCTTCTTGGCGGCAGGAATGCTCTCAGCGGAGACGGAATAGCATCGCACGATTTGGGCCAGGTGGCCGGGGAACCTCTTGACCGGCTGCGACATCCTGCCAATTGGTGACAACGTGATGATACGGGCCAATGAAGTATGTGAATGAGTGAAGCCCAGGACCCGACGGCTCAGGAGTCAGGTAATTGAGGCGTCAAACTACCAGAACGTAGAACAGAGGATGTGTTAGTCACGGAAAGAAGAGGTGAGAGATTTGGTATGACTGCGATAACGGCAAGTCACTTATTTTTTCGACAGGGATGTCATAGCACTGCGACTCATAGGGATACGCATTGAGAGCTTTGGTACTTGATGCTCTGTGTCGTCAGAGCTGCTGGTTAGCGATACTTGCTTGTTTCTCAATGTTACTCTTGGAAATGAGCTCAAATATTGGTTCTGGTGATACCCAATCATTCAATATCGACATCAACATAAAGCAGCTCTGAATTGTCGAGAGCGAAGCTTTCTGAGGAGTTCTTGACGGCCTTAGCTCCACCGTGTACTATTATGTAAAAGGTCTCGGAGTTGAAGCCCCTGCAGCTACGCCTCGCCCGAGCTCAATCATTCAAGTCGAATGGCGGGGATGCGGACCCACTCAAGCTTATCGCACCCCATCGCAGTGATCTTATCGCCTGCCGCGGACCAGAAAAATTTCTAGAAACTGCACGTCGAGTTGGCTCAGTGTCGCGAGAAATCCCATCACCACCCAAACCCGCCATATTCCCCTCTCGACAAACTGCACTCTCCACCACACACCGCCGCAATGCCGCCGTCCAAGACAAAGACCGTGAAGAACAAGCACGCGATCAGAGGGTCGGGTATCAGCAATAGCAAGAACCAGAGAGCGGCCCCGCACGATGGCATTGTCAGGAAAACAAAAGATACGCCCAAGGGCCAAAAGCCGCTCAAGGCCAAGGGAAAGTCGGGCTTGGAGGCGCTGTTGAAGAAGCGCAAGAAGAAGGTCTACACCGAGGCGGAGCTCGGCATCCCCAAGCTGAACACCATTGTTCCTGCCGGAGTGGAGAAGGCCAAGGGCAAGAAGAAGGGCAAGGTCTTTGTCGATGACAGGGTACGGTTATCTCACCTGAGCGCTTATGAACATGGTGGAGGAAACAAAGCTGACAACGACTCGCAGGAGAGCATGAACACCATTCTGGCCATGGTCCAGGCCGAGAAGGATGGCCAGATCGAGTCGAAGATGATGAAGGCGAGACAAATGGAGGAGATCCGCGAGGCCCGCCGGGTGGAAGCCGAGAAGAAGGACGAGGAGCGCAAGGCGAAACTCGAAGACACCAAGGACTCCCTGCGCAAGAAGAGGAAGCGTAGCAAGTCTGGCAACGACGCCGGCGACACCAACATCAACGACGTCGCCGTCACCGGGTCCAGGGCCGTCAAGGCCAAAAAGAAGAAGGTCTCCTTCGCGTAAAGGGCCTCGGGTCGGGGGAGCGTGGGTCTACCTTTGTGTCGAATATTATTTTGCATCATGGCTGGCGTTTCGGAGTGCCAAAAAAGTACAAAACTGGGCCAGGGAGTGGGAAGGGGGGGTATCTTGTTGTCATGCTTTTTTACCCCTTTGTAGTGTTCGTCGGCGTTCAAAGCAGATACCATGGCGGATCTTGCCTTTCCGCAGAAGCTTAATGCATCACCAGGGCATTCATTTGGCTGGAATACCGGCAGATGAGTTACAAATTCGTGGCATGTTTCTATTCACTTATATAGCCGTCTAGGTTTCTTCTAGATCTTTTGAGAGTCGACGCTCGCGAAGTGACGAGCATCGCATCTACATGCTCCATCAAACCTTGATCTCTACGCCTTCTACGCGCTGTCCTTAATTTCCATCCTGTGTCTTGCCGCATCAAATTCGAAAACTGCTGTGCCATTGGTGACGGGAGCGTCGATGCTCTTGGTTGGCAACGAGTCGTGGTCGACATTGAAAGCCATGTGGTTGAAGAAGTTGGTCACCTGCTTCAGTCAGCTTTCGAGTGGCGGGCTGCACCACCTTTTCTTGATACATACCGGCTTCGCGTGCCATCTACCACCGCCAGGTTCGAACCAGCAGAGATGGCCACCCAGTGACGTCGTGCACAGGACCGTGTAAGGGTTCTTCTTGAACTCTGCGTACGGGAGGGCCTCCTCAACAGCAATCTTTCGACCTGTTAGTTCCATGCCTGTAACATGTTGATCGCCAACTTACCGGATCGTCTTTCGCGTGAAGAGCTAGAAAGGGGATCCTGATCGCCAAGACAGCGTCCGAAGACGACGCATCTCGGTAGTAGGCCTCCTCGGTGGGGTAGCCCCAGGCGATGCATCTGCGGGATGTGAGCATGCATCATGTAAGATGTTGGCGAGGGGGTGCACTTACTGGACCTCTCTGTCGAACTCCCAGAGATACGTGACGTTCTTGAGACGCTCCAGGTCGAGGGCTGTGTGCTTCTCGATCTCATCCTGATGGTTGAAGATGAGTTCCTTCATGCTGGCTGCAAGAACGCCGAGTCAACATCCGGTAAGTCTCATAAAGATACAGCTACTCACTTCCCATGACTCGCTGGTAAACCTCTCTGCCGATGAACGACCTCTTCAAGGCCTTGTTTGAAACCTCAAGGTTGAACGGGTTGGAGCAGACGACGGCTGCTTTCAGGAGGCAGTTGGTGCCCTCTTCGCCACAATACTACGACAAGACGTCAGTGAGTTGACCCGCCTCACGGGATGTCGACAGCCTACGTTTGTCAACATGTTTGCTCCCAAAGAAAAGCCCAAGCCGAACAGGGGCCTGTTGGGGAACTTCTTCTTCAGCCATTTGACAGTCTACAAACAGCACATCATCAGCCATGTTCTGCTTCAGGACCACTCCGAGTGCGACCGACCTGCCGGAAATCCCAAGTCGCGCGGGCGTTGTACAAGGTTCCGCTGGTGAACTTGCTGTTGGCGCACCCTCTCGAGTTCACGACGCAAATATCCCACTTTCCAGAGTCGATCAGCGGCGCGATTGCGTGCCGGAGGTAAATCTCGTGAGACCCGCCGGACAGGCCGTGCAGGACGACGAGCTGCGGCCTGTCGTCGTCGGACTGCAGGCTCGTAAACTCCTGATCTTCGAAATAGACGGTCCGCGGCGGCAGGGTGTCGTCCGTCTCCTCAAAGGGGGCCGTCACGAAGTCGACGGCAAAGGTGCCGGCGAAGGCCTTGGAGTCGGCGTCGAAGACCTTGCGGCGGTAGTAGACGGGCGGGCCGTGTTGCTTGGTGGCCGTCCACATGGTTTGCAGGTGGCCGTTGAAGAGGAGCGGGTTCATCTGGCATGGCGGCGTGGTCTTTTCGCAGATCTTGAGAATGTCCGTGTGGGAGCCATCCTTCTCCCGAATAGCCACGGGGGACTCTGCGTGAGTGAAGTTGATGCTCGCAAGACCCAGCCACTCCATGATGCGGAAGCTTGGGGGGCAGAGAAGATCGAAGCAGGTTGGCCTGACGTTGACTTTGCTGTGACTCTTCTACGGGGAGCCTCTTCCTGGGTCTATCAATGGCAAAACGGAAAATGCCAAAGCAGAGACGAGTCTTACGGCCTGGTGAATACGAAGGAAGGAGTTTGTAGTTGACATTTATTTAAAGTCAATTGTACAGAAAGCCATGTGAAGGTGGATAAGAAGACACAAGTCATTGAGGTGGATCCAACCAGGGACCCCGTAGACAAGACACGGAGTTTAACAGTACCCAACTTTGGTAGCTTCCAGTGTTTGCTACGTTGGGAACAAACATTCAACGGCGGCAGAAAGGCAAGTCGGCCGGGCAGTTTGTCTTTTTTTGGGCGCAGCTCCGAGGACGCCAATCGAATGGTCACCGTAAGATCGGCACTGGGTTCACCGATCGTCCGTCCTGCAGCGGTGGCCGAGATGGGATTCAGACCTACCTACGGATACTGCGTACTACGTATGCGCGAATGATGGTCCAATTCCAGCAGAGTGGGGATGATGGGCAAGCAATGCCAGGTCCACTAAGCTACGGAGTTGAATTTACAGTACATATACATAGCGGTCGAGTCCGATGCGGCCCGCCAGAGACATGGCTACTCAGGACGAGCCGAGGCACAGCGTGGCTATCCAATCAGACTGTAGGTAGTCTGCTAGCTCAACGCACATTGAAGACAGGCTGCGATGATTTGGTGTGTTTGAGATGCTCGGCCACGTATGGACCAAGTCATACTTGGCAAGCAAACCGAGTTCCAAGATGATTTCTTAGTTTAATCCGCACAACAGTTCTTCAACTGCTGTCGTCATTAGCTGGTGTTAAATGGCAAACACAGAGCCAGGCGAGACTGTTCCATTTCAAGCCGATTTCGAGCTGACCTAATCATTCGACCTGGGATGGGTCAAATGCCCCATGCACATCCCTAAAGGGTTCAAGGCACCCACCCCCTGGTACGTATCGCTCGTGCAATTCCATGTTGCACGTGGAATTATGTAAGGCAAGACCGGCACCGTGGCTTGGGGGGGCTCGAGCATCCTCCGGCCAGTCGTTCTTGACGGGAGCCTCGCGACCTGCAGGTGCGGCCATTGGACAGCAATCGCGTCGCTACAAGTCAATCAGCCCAGTCCAGCACACCACAGCACCTTGAACAAGGCCGACGTCGACACCGTTCGTAGCCCATCTCTGCGTTCCCTATGCTGTCCAAAAGATGACGTATCGGGGCTCCTTGCCTTCGGGGCAGGCCTTTGATGGCCAGCAGCATCTTCCCCAGACGTATCACGATGCCTACGCCAATGGTCATCCTAACCCTCACGGCAACGACAATGGCAATCCCAACGCCAACGCCAACGCCAACGCGCAACCCTCACCATATCCAAACCCTGCATACGGCGGTATCAGTCAGGTGCAACCTCTACATGCCAACTTCCATCCGTCGCCCGTCCTTTCCCCAGTGGTGCCTCCTGCGGCTTCTCCGATGAACATGCATTCGAACGGCTATGGACACTTTCCTGCCTACGTCGGCAACTTCCCGCAACAGCCGCAGCAGTTGCAACAGCCTTTGCCTTCGCTGCAGACTCAGCAACACTTTCCGCAAGTGCATACGACCCAACTGCAACAGCCATACGCCCACAGCACCGTTATGAACTCGCCGTTTGTGTCTCCTCATCTACCTCACGCCTCCTTTCCGCAGAACACACAGGCAACGACATCACCCGCACTCGCACCGGCGCCCGCACCCGCACCATCACCGGCGTCTTCAGCACACGCATTTAACGAGTATCAACCTCAGCAAACCCAGCAACCCCCGACGCAACCGCAGTTCCAACACTTTCAACAGCCGCCGCAGCATCAGTCACGGCATCTTATACAGCAGCAACAGCAGCAGCAGCAACAGCAGCAGCAGCAGCAGCAGCAACCACCGCCACCCCACCGCGCGCAAACACCACAGGCACCGCCTCAGTATGCCCAGTTCCCTCAGCCTGTCATCGGTCACAACCAGAGCATTCCGGTCGTGAACCAATCCTTTACCGAACCGTTGACGATTCAGCCGAGCCCCGAGCCAGCTCATGCGAAATCGCCCGTCGCCCAGCCCACCCGATCTCCGAGCATGGCGAAGAAGTCACCCGCCATATCGTCAATGAATTCCCCTGCCGTGTCATCGAGAGGCTCCCCTGCCCTGTCCACGAAAGCTCGGTCCTACGACACGACGGCGATTCTCATACATGTGGCTGAGGAGTGCTTCGAAAAAGCTCGGGGCGGCGTACAAAAGGTCGCCGCCTCTCTGGCCGAGGATCAAGTCCGAGAGTACCAAAAGTTAATCACGACCGGGCTTGCCTGTCTTGAGGCCGCTTTCCAGAGCAATCGTCTATCCCCGAAGCAAGAGGCCAGGGCGCGCTTACGATACGCATCTATTCTCTGTGAGGAGACCGAGAACTTGCAAGAGGCTGAAACTGCTCTCAGTAAGGGCATCACTATATGCGAAAAGGTCCGTCACGTCGTGCTTGGCATTTGCCTCTGGCGTTACTAACACCCTCAAAGCACAGATACGCGGACCTCAAATATTGCATGCAATACCTGCTTCTCAAGGTGCTCTTCCAGAGAAACCAGAAGGCTGCATTCATTGCCATAGACAAGAATATATCGGACTGTGCAACGTACGTCTTCCTAGTCTAGCCTCCATACGTCGCTCCGTCTGCTCACTTATCCAGTTTCAAGCATGTCCACTGGGTCTACGCTTTCCGCTTGTTAAAGGCAACCTTTCACGTCCATGCTGGCAGCTCACCTGATGCTGCTGTGCTCGAAAACCTCAGATCCATCGCTGTCATCGCTAACAGCCGTGGCGATTCTGCAATGGTCGTCTTGGCCTCGTTGCTGGAGGGTCTTTCCGTTCTGAGGACCATTCGGGTCGACACCATCGAGCGAGTTCAAACATGCCTTGCTCAGGCCGCCAAGTACCAGCTTGACCCTTCCGTAAAGATCCCGCAACTGGACGTCCTGACATTGCTACTGGACCTCGCTTGCAGCATGCACCAAAAGACACCGGACACGCTCATCCAGAAGTTGAAGGCGCTTCAAAAGAGACTCGATGCGACTGTAGGGTCCCGTGCATGGACTGAATTTAGCCCTCAAATCTTGATTCCCATCAAGAAACACAATGCCACCTCGGCTACCCTGAGCGACGACACGGCTGCCATACTCCGAGCCGGACCGCTGGACAGCCCGAACGATTATGTGGTCATGACGTTTCTCAGTAGAATAGAGATCTACATACTGACGTGAGTGTTGCGCTGAACCGGTTCGTTGGTGCCTGACTGACATGGCCTAGTTATACCTTTAGCGGTCTTGGTGGTATGTACCGGCCTGGATCGGAAAGCAAACGCAGCCACGATTTCTGGAAAGAAGGCTTTCATCTGCTGACGAAATGTGAGCGCGCACAAACAATCCTACATCTTCTGGTGTCACTAATTAAACCCCAGGGGACACCGATGTGGCACCCAATATGCCCGGTATATCTCTCCGGGACTCCATTGAGCAATCAAAATGGAGGACTCAGATGTTTTGCTACCTGCAAAGTCTCACCGGACTCTATTTTGCGACTCACAGTCAGTGGTCCAAGGTCGAACAGTGCGTGGCGCAACTCCAGCAGGCCATCACTCCAGCCGTCAACGACGTATTCGGCCTCTTCTCACTGTATCTCTCTGGCGTCTACCATCAAGGCACCGGTGACCTCGAGACAGCTTTACTCTTATTCTCGGACGAACGCTTGGACATTAAGTCGGCTCAGGGCAGCATTGGTGGGAGAAAGCCTGCCAAGTTGGAGCTGTGCATCCTCGCCGCTTTGAACAGGATGTGGATTCTCGAAGACCCGTCTTATCGCGACACTGTGACATCCACAAACCTTCTAGACGCCTTGCGCCCGATTTGCGTCGAGCACCAGGACCCAGACATCCGAACCGCATACCATTTAGTTCAGGCCACTGCTCAGACAAACCCGCCTCCCTCAATGCAACAAATCAAGTCCAGCATAACAAACTCCCTGAACGGTTCCAAGATTACAGGCAACACACACTGCTTGGCGATAGCACTCAGCATTATGCGCTACAAATTATTTGATAACGTCGTGGGCGAGCAGGCTCTCAAGAGCGCCAAGGCCGCTTCGACACAGGCAAAAAGGAGTGGAAACCTGCTCTGGAGCAGTGTAGCGGAGGGCATGTTAGCGGACTCGTGTGAGTTTCAGGCGATGTCGGAGGACGCTGGTGTCGCTCGGGAATTGGCAACCGAATACGCGTCGTTCGCACTGACAGGCAGGGATTGATAGAGGCATTGGACAAAAGTGTATTGTTGTTCAGGGCATTTGTACTGGCGTATGGAATCGCGGTTGGTCTGGCATAAGCTGGTGGTCGTTTGGGAGCATAATACCCATGTGTAGCGCCGCCAATGAAGACGGCGCCAATGACTGGTTTCTGTCCAGTTTGGTCAATTTTTTGTTTGAGAAATTGATGCTGTAAATGCCAGTGCACTCAATTGACCTGGTGCGTTATCGACATGGCAAAGGAGGCACTGTGACTGACCCCTTTACTTTGGCGGGTAGGTGGGATTCAGAAAACGGGAATACGGACATATAGAGAGATAAGATAAGGTAAGATAAGATAAGATAATCCAATTGGAATTGTCCGCCACCGCACAGACCAGATGAATCCTTGTCGCGTCAAGCTGACGGGACGTTTTCCGCGTTTCAATTAGGTACGCAGTGTGTAGCATGAGGTAAGGTAGGAAAGTAATTAGCTAACATACCGAAAAAATTCCCAGGCCGGCCACAGGATAGACACTTCCCCATCCCCAACTTCCATTGCGTTTCTGGCGCTCCGGTCGACAACTTCTGCAATGTTTCGGGCACATTGCTTGCGGTTACATAACCTTGGAAGCCTACGCACAACCGCCTCCCACAGAGCTGGTCCTTCAGCGCCATGTAGTTTGCGCATTACTCCCCGAAGCGCTACCGTGGGCGTTCGCGCCTACTCGGACGTTGCGAAACCGACAACCGACGACACCTCAGAATTCGCGAAGCCTCAGCAAGAGACGAACGCTTCAACAGAGAGGCAGTCTTCTGCCAATCCGACAGCTCCAGATCAGCCGGCGTCGAACAGCTCGAACAGTTCGAACGATTCGAAAGACTCGGACAACTCGAGAGACTCGAACAACTCGAAAACTCCGAAAACCTCCAAGACATCAAAGAAGTCGAAGACGTCAAAGAACCCCGATCCATCCAACGACTCGAAAGAAGTAGACCAGAAACCACGGAGCAGAAGAAATAAAAGATCGAATGTAGACCCTCCATTTTTTTCTCTCATGCGGAATCTCAACAGGTCTCTCCAGACCATCTCTTATTCGTACGAAGAAATCAACAAGAGGTTGTCACACCTCCAGAGCGGCGCGCAAGTTGAGAAAGGCGCCTCGGGAAGAGAGGCCCAGGCACCCAGAGCGGAAAGGACGGAAAGGGCGGAAAGGGCGGCCGACGTGCTTTCTCGCGAGAGCACAAAGCTAGGCACTAAGCTCACACTCATTAACGGAACCCTGGAAGTTCTCCAGGGCGTGCTGGACAAGCAAAACATATCTTTGGACAGCTTGGCAAAGCGACCAAACGCTGAAAAGCCATCCGCGGCGCCTAGCGAGACACCCCGCGGTCCAGTGGCGCCGCCATCATCATCGTCTTGGGGAAATTTCAAGCCCCCGGCCCGGCCGCCTATAGTCCATCCGACACCGACAGAAACAGACGGCCTTGTTTATGATGCGGCAAACGAGACTGGGTTCACGGCTGCCGCGGCGCATGGGGGGAATGCCTCTCAGGGCTGGTCATCGTTGGCCAGCCGCCTGAGTGGCGGTAATATGCAATTTGCCGGAGCAGCGGCGGCCAGTCATGGGGTTCGGCCAAGTCCTGAAGCTACATCTAGCCCCCAAGCACCACCCAGCTCTGGAGACTCGTTGTCGGATAAGTTATCAAAGCGGAGCAAGAAAGAACCACAACCGCCCATCGATGTTCGAACCGTCCGCGCCGATGACCTGGAGCTTATGCCCATACAGGTGCCCGACATGCCCGACGTGCCACGTCTATCCTACGGCCTTGACAGGGCCCTGTTCAACCCCGGGGTCTACCAGTTGCAAGATCCCCATTCAAAGGTGTACAACTTCGATCCGTACCTCGCCAACATCATGCCCATCAACGAGTTCGACTTCAATGCGCTCAAGCAGTACGTCACATCGTCCAAGGACAAGACCTTGATCTCCCTTGCGTCAAAACTCGGTATGAGATACAGTGGTTCGACATCCAGTATGACGTCGACATTGGCGCACTTTCATTATCTGCTTTCCAGCTGGCGACCAGTCAACACCTCGTCTCTCAGCCGGCAACTTGTCCCGGACTCCAAGAGGTTCACCGCGATCAACAGGGCGCCCGCAGCAACCTTTGTCCAGCTACGCGACGACGGGGTCTACGCTATCGACGCCGACAAGGAATATGACTTTGCCAGCATCCTAAGCATGCTCGGAAAGTCAATGGAGAAGCTTCTCACACTGTCAAAGGACGAATTCGAAAGGTATCGGCGTAAAAACTCGGACCAGATTTCCGAGGAGGAGCGAAATGCCGAGGAGGCGTTTCACTATACTACCATGGGAGACTTCCTCATGAGGTCGCAGCTGGATGCATATGATCCCCGCCTTCCCGGTACCGGCATGTTTGACCTCAAAACGAGAGCAGTCGTGTCTATTCGTATGGACGCCACAGGGTTCCAGAAGGGCCTGGGCTACGAGATTCGGGAACGCTTCGGAACGTGGGAGTCCTTTGAGCGCGAGTACTACGACATGATTCGCAGTGCTTTCATGAAATACTCACTGCAAGTACGGATGGGGAGAATGGACGGCATCTTCGTTGCGTTCCACAACACCCAGAGAATCTTTGGGTTCCAGTACATCAGCTTGAACGAGATGGACCTTGCCCTGCATGGCACCATGAACCGGGCCCTCGGCGACCAAGAGTTCAAGCTGAGTATCCACCTGCTCAACAAGATCTTGGACCGGGCCACACATCGGTTCCCTGGTCGCTCCATTCGTCTGCATGTCGAAACCCGCGAGACCAACCCGCCCATGATGTACATCTTCGCGCAGCCGGTGGAGCCGGAGGACATTGAAAAGATTCAGAGCACCAAGAAAAACATGATTGCGGAGTACGAGAAGAACATCCTGGGGCTTCACGGCGGCAAGGACCAATCCCTAGACCCAGAGAGCGAGAAGTCGGATGCAGACTTTGAACAGTCAACCAGCCAGCAGGAGAGCCTCGACGTGAGCACTCAGATGATCTGGGAGCAGATGCAGGAGCAGGTAGAGTTGGCTATGGAGGACGACACTCTCGATGTGGACCAGGTCCGCGAAGCCATACAAGACGCCTTGGAGCAGAGCGGATTGCTGGAAGCCAAGACGGAAGACGAGGCGCGCGACTACGTGAACGCGTTGCTCGACGCTCTCACCCGCAACCAGGCGAGTGAGAGCCGCGCTGACGTCGACGGTCAGCAGTCGACTGTGCTCGAGAGAGGGACTCTGTCATTGGAGCAAAACGGCGATGACGGCAGCGGCACGGTGGTGGACAGGGCGTCGGGCAGCCAGGCTACCTCGCGTGGGAGCAATGGGGCGACTGAGTCACCGCTATACCGCGACTCCAACCTCAAGGAGCTCATCCGCCGCGTCACAGCTGGCATCGACGAGAACGTCGACGTCGACGAGGACGACGCATCGGACGAGTCGAAACTGCGTGTTTTCGGACGGGTGCTCTCCGAACTGGTTGCCAAGTCGAGACAGTCCGAGAGAGGCGCTTATACATCTGCAATGCCCGAGACGGAAGATCCGACCATACTTCGGGAGCACGACGTTGATGACCCGGATGACACGACAAGCTCTACTGCGGCGGAGGATGACGACGCGTCAGCTCCTGGAGAGGTGGATGATATCCCGCCTGGAGAGCTCCTGGGCATGAACTTGACGGTTTTGAACAAGGTCGATGGCAACTACGTCGTTCGGCCAGACGCTGAACAAGAGGGATGGGACTGGACCTTGGAGTATTCCTTGGTAGAGATGCCCGAAGAACGCACGAGGAGGGTGTACCAGTCCACACTGAATAGGCGAAGACATGCCTTTGACCAGGACGGCGTGCGCGATGCCCGGTGGTACGAGATGTTCAAGGGCAAACTGCGGCATCTGAGTAGTAAGGGCCGCACGTATCGCGAGAAGGCGGACGCCGAGGCGAAGAGTGAACCCGTCCACGTCTTTGGCAAGGACGGGCCGATAACCTGGGACGAGGCGTTTGGGCATCGGGAACAGTGGCAGCCGCAGGCGTGGGAGAAGGCGAAGAAGAGGACGAATGAGAATGAAGTGGAAGAGGAGAGCAGGTAGAGAAGAGGAGCCTATGATGACATGTTGTACAACACGCTACCCTGTAATTTTGTAAATATATAGCATTGGGTATGAAAGAAGCCGAAGATTTCGGATTGAGGTTATCGGTTGACTGTTGTGACGACATGTCTCTTCTGCTTCCACGCAGAGCGGGATGGCGCTCGTGTAGGGAGAGGAAGCAGTCTTGGTTGGATCACGTCTGCGAGGCGAATCACGTTCTTGCACTGAAACGGGGAGGATTGATTGGCTGGCCTGTCAGTATGAACGCAGGTGAGAAGACGGAGGTTGACTATGGGACCTGGAATCAGTCGGAAGAACTTGTATTAAACATGCGCAAGATTGGTTCGTCTTTTGCCTCACAACGTTTCCCACCCTCATGATTGGCACAAGAGCCTCAGATGAAGAATCGAGATGGCTGCCAAGGTCAACTTCTTGGAGGACTACTGGTGGGTCGTACTGTCCCGTCGATGGTCCGCTACCAGATGCCATCTCAGCTGCGAGCGACTTGGGTTATCGGTACGCGGTACATCGGGATCGATTCACTCTGTATCGTTCAAGACGGCCGGGAAGACTGGTGAAACCAATGTCAGCGATGGGCCCTTCATCTACGAAGGATCCGACCTCGCTATAGCAGCCAAGGATTCGTATGCGGGTGTATCTTTCAAGAAACCACACTGTCCAACCATAAACGCATCAAGAAACGGCTTCCCGCCGGGCCATACGCAGCTAGTCCTGGACTTCTTCGCAAAGAGAAGTTGTTTTCTCCAACAACGAGTCGTGTGTAGTCTACGAAGCTAAAGTCACACACGCCTCCACGTCGACCGTTGGAACAGCCCCGTACGAACAGGTTGCCGATGGCTTACTGACCATTCGCGGAAAGCTCACAGGCGCGTTTGTTGTTCGGATCAGTGACGGCGTGTGTCCGGTGTCTTCTGCCCATCTGCGGGACGACTTGGCCACGTTCCTTACAGACTGCCCAGAGTTATGGTCCTCATTGACCCGATCCGACGGTGGAGAAGGTCGTCCCCAGCGCAGATCTTGCCCAAAATTATACGACGGTATTCCTGGTTGACTCGAGCCTCAACTTCCGAGGGTCCGTCTGCTCCTGCTCAACGTTGAGATAGGGGAGAAATACGCCACCGCTGTCGCATTACAGCCTATCGCCGGGAAAGACAGCACATGTCAAAGGGTTGGCGTGGTTCAGTGGCATCAAGTACGCCAGGGTTCGGACTGTTCCACTCCAGAGACTCGAGAAGAGTTGGAGATTGGACACGCAGACTGCGAGAACGAGAAGTGAATATCATGTAGCTAGACCTAGTCAAACTCGACGATTTACGCCGCCAATGGTGTCGTAACAGCTATGGTTGTGCCATGGGGTCCACATTTTTTCGTAAACCATAACGCCCGCTTCCCTTGAAACAATATGCATTGAGTCTCTCTTAAAGTACAGCCTCCTTGAGCCAAGGGCTCGTAAAACAGAAGCGATGAGAAGAGTGCTTCTTCGAGATATTACCGACGAGGAAACCCAGGGGGCTGGAAACCCGGAGGCGGCATGAAGCCAGGCGGAGCCGGAGGCGTTCCAGAAGCGCCGGGTGGAGGGACAGGAAAGCCGGGTGGAGGAGCTGCGAAGCCCTGAGGAGGAGGAGGGCCACCGCTCGGCGGACGGAATCCGGGAGCGCCAGGGTGGAAATCGGCGGGGTTGGTGTACCCACCTTGACCTTGTGGCGGACGCGCGGGCAGACCTGACGGAGCGGGAGGAAGAACGGTGCCGCGACCGAGTCCGGGGCCACCCATGTGTGAAGGCGGCGGTACCGCGTTGTACTGTCCAGGTCCTCTTGGGGGAGCATAGCCGGTCGGGGCTCCGGGTGAGGGTATCGGCATGGGCAGGCCGTTTGCGGGGTCGAAACCACCGGGGGCAGCCGGCACAGCACCGGCGGACGGACCGCCTCCGTTCATCAAGAACGCCGGTGGCACCGCCTGGATCTCTGGAACGATATTTCTCTTCTTGGCCTGCGCCGCCAACTCGCGCTCGGCCGCGTCTCCGTGCCTCTCGCCCTTTCCATCCTTCTTGAAGGCGTACTGCACCGAAACCTCCTTGCTGAGGATATACTGTCCGTGCAGGTTCGCAATGGCGGCGTCGGAACTGTCGAAATCCGCGTACGAGATGAACCCGAAACCCTTGGAGTTGCCGCTGTCTTCGCGCGCGACCTTGGGCAGGCTGACGAGCGGGCCGAAGCGCGAAAAGGTGTCGTAGAGGATCTTCTCGTCGACCATGGGGTCCAGGTTGCCGACGAACAGCTCGGCGCCGACCTCGGCCTGCTTCTGCTTGTCGGCGGAGGCCTTGTTGACGCGCAACGATTTGCCGTAGAGCTTGATGCCGTTCATCACGTTGGCGGCGTACTCGGCGTCGCCCGGGGTGCGGAACTCGACGAAGCCGAATCCTTGGTGGTTCTGCGTCACGCGGTCGCGCGGCATGTGGATGTTGTGGATGGGGCCCATCTGAAGCATGACCTCGTACACCATGGCCGGCGTCGCGCGCTCATCGATGTTACCGATGTAGATGGTCGCATCTTTGTCTTGTTCCCTGTTCGCCGAGGTCAGCTCAGCTTGGTGGAACTGTGCGGGGGAGGAGCGTACCAATGCCTGTTTTGCGCCATTTTGAAGGTCTCGGGGGATGTTTCTTGTACAGCGACACTGATTCTGGGGCGTAAGATGTCGCTGAGGATGTTTGGTTGAAGATAGTGGCAGCTTCCCTGGAGGCCTGTAAATTTTGGACTAGACGTTGGGACGCGGCCCGTCGAGCTTGATGGAGGTACGTACCTTATCGCGCTGCACCTTGAGCTTCGATAAGAAAGCACGGTTGATCCGGATCCACCTTGAATTTTTTCCGACCAAGGTGCAGTCCAGGCCCTTCGCAAGGGCCCGGGTGAGAAAAGTTCAGGTTCACGCTCCATCCTGACGCGAGACGACGACGCCGAGAAACCGCGAATCCTGACGAACCCGATCTCGGACACTACAATTCATCGCATCACTTTAAATCCGACCCACCGTCAAGATGTTCGCCCTGTCCGAGGAGTCCAAGGTACGATGCCTTCTGCGCGCGCCGTTGCATGGGGCGGAAGCTGACTACCTTTCCCATTTATAGGAGCGCATCGGCAAGATCATTGAGATCTCTCGCATCGCCATTCACTAGTATGTCTAGAACCCATCTTTCAAGATTGCTGCTTATGCTAACTTGATCGCAGCGGCTACCTGCCTTTGGTTCTCTACCTCGGTATGAACGACGCCTCGCGACAGTTGTAGACGATCGACGATGGAAATACTGACTGGACAACCGCAGGCTACACTCGCAGCGAGCCCCGCCCGCCCTTCATCCGGTACGCAGTCTCCGTTTGAAGGATTCAGTAACAAGCTAATAGGACATGTAGCCTCATTTCTCCCCTTTCTTAGACGCGACGCTTCTCATCGACTTTCTGTACACTACTCCGAATTTGGTCACCTCCGGACACTCTAGCATTAGGGATGGGGCATTGACACTCGGGCAAATGGCCTGGAGAAGGGCCACACGGCGCCTCGACGATTGTACAACTAGATATGTAATCAAACGAACCTCTCTGACGACACCTTTCTTCTCGACAGTGTCATTGTGTTCTCTTGATTCCCCCAATGCTGTTTCTATAACGAATACGAGACCAAAAATGTCCACGACTACTGAGAAAGCTAGCAGCTCTCAAGACGGGCGATGTGAGAGTTTGATGGTTGATCTTTACCTGCGATGATTCAGGGATGGAAATGGAATCAAGCTTCACATGTCCGTATTTATACAGAAAATATAAGAAAAAGTGCAACATATTTGCAACAGAGCAGAGCAAGTGCTGCGAAAACATTGGCATTGTGCTCCCTCGTCACCATGAGAGAAGACATGTGGCTGAAGCTCAACGTGGCGGGGCCGCAATTTTGCCAGCTAAAATGACGTAGCAATTTTTGCAAGCTAGGTCATCAGCCACACCAAAGCTTTACTCAAACGAGCTCCAAGCCTTTTGATGAGTGCAAGAGGCTTCGTCAACTTTGCTATTCACAAAACTGCAATGTGACCCAGAGTCTTCCCGTTTCTATGTCAGAAAGCAAACATGCGGGCCTCTCACCCGCGCTCGTCGAGTCCATCGCCGGGCTCTCGGCAGGTTCGGTCGCGACGCTGGTAGTTCATCCGCTTGATATCGTCAAGACTCGGATGCAGAGTGAGTACAAGCCGCCCCCCTTGATTTTCCAGCCATTTTATGAGGCAAGAGTCGCTAACCGTCCCATGTAGTCCACCGAAGCGCCGCAAACCCTTCAGTAACTCTGACAACAATGTCGCTCATCCGCACGCTCACCCAGAACCCGCACCCCGTCGCCTCGCTGTACCGCGGCCTCACGCCCAACCTCATCGGCAACGCCTCGAGCTGGTCGGCCTTCTTCTTCTTCAAGAACCGCGTCGAGCGCGCCCTGACCTGCTGGAAGGCCGGGCCGCTCCCCGCGTCGCTCGGCAGCGGCGCCGACGCCCGGAGCCGGACCAAGGACGTCCTTTCGACGCAGGACTTTTTCCTGTCGTCGGCGCTCGCGGGCGCCATGACGCAGGTCCTCACGAACCCCGTCTGGGTTCTCAAAACACGCATGCTGTCCTCCGACCGCAACGCCGCGGGCGCGTACGCGGATATGTGGTCCGGCGCGCGGCAGATCTACCGCTCCGAGGGCTGGAGGGGCTTCTACCGCGGTCTCGGGGTCAGTCTCATCGGCGTCTCGCACGGGGCGGTGCAGTTTGCCGTGTATGAGCCCGCGAAGAGGATGTACTTTGCCGGGCGGCGGCGTAAGGGCGATCACGAGGGGAGGCTGAGCAACGAGGCGACGGTCGTCATCTCGAGTATTGCCAAGTTGGTGGCCGGGGCCGCGACGTATCCCTACCAGGTGCTGCGGAGCAGACTGCAGACCTACGAGGCCGATGAGCGCTTCGGGCGCGGGATCAGGGGTGTGGTGAGGAGGATATGGACGGAAGAGGGGGCCAGGGGGTTCTACCGCGGTCTCATGCCGGGTGTCGTGAGGGTGATGCCCGCCACGTGGGTTACTTTCCTCGTGTACGAGAATGTGAAGTTCTACCTGCCTCACTGGACGGAGTAATGTAATGATATAAAGAAGCCTGGACAATTCACGCTTTTTGGCCTTGACGTTGTCGTTTACTCGTCAGTTGACTGACGCTCCAAGGCGGATGGTAGCTCTGAGGATATGATACAGTGAGTTCGACACGATGTCCCAGGCGATGCTCATGCTTGTTGTGACTGTTTGCAACCAGTCTGAACGACTCCTGCCTACATGAATACCTGTAGGATCAGCTTGGCATCAAAACTTACATCGTTTCAAGCCATATCCACCAAACATGGCGGACTGGCTTGGGTATGTTTGTCACGTGAATCCTTACTTCCGCGATGGCACTGATACTCCCGCTGGATTTGAAGAAGCAAAGATGCATTGTGAGAAGAACCGCTTGCATGTTTCTGGCCGGGCCTTCGATTACTCCAGGTCACGATATGTAGAGGAAGACTAGCCTGACATGACCAAGGTCTTCTCAACCCATCTCCGGGTGCTGAAGACGGAAGTCCATGCCCGAAGGGATCCTTCTGTTCATATGCTAGTGCATAACATTAGACGACGTTTTCGCGATATATCAAGTCGAAGCATACAGAGGAGGGCACGAGACGCCAACAGTAATGATCGTTAATCTTGGGAATCTTCTCCCCTCATGAATTACGTGAGACCCTGACATTGAGCTACAGGCAATGAACTCCAGGGGGACAAGCTTCCTGACCCATTCACACGTGAAATCACAAGACAGGGAGCTGGCCAGATCGAATGACATGCAGTGCCATGGAAGAAGAAGAATGCTCACAATCTGCTACTGAAGTCTATCAGACCAGGTTCCTCAACGAGAATATCAAGCACTGCAAGAGCCTGCAGTGATTTCCAGCTCCATGCCACATGAATGGTGCCTCAGCTACGGCCAAGAGCATCATCAACTTGGCCCGAACATGATGATCAATCTCAACCCTGGAACTGACTGTCTTCAACCCTCTGTGGTTTGAAATTCAAATAGTAGTCGAAGGAAATCCCGGCATCCGAGCTCCTGGTTCTCAACTACCGTCAATTCAGTCGAGATTAGTAGAAATACCATTCACAACCCGGAGACCACAGTAGCTATGCCAGTGCCTCCTGGCCGTCTGACTCAAAGCATAGCCACGTATCTAACTTGCCCACACACCCCAGACCAGCGCCATCAAGCATGTCTGCCCAAAAAAATAGCAACCCAAGAAAGACATCTCACATATCACATCGTGAAGTCCCTTCATAATTATCCAATAACGCCATCAACCTCCGGAACCGGAGCTAATAATCACGACGCCCCAAAGTCATTAGCGACCCAGATAACAGGAACCTCTGAGAAACAACGGAGAAACAATCGTCTCGAGACCGTACTCAAAGAACGGGGGAAAAAAAACCTTCAGCATCCTCACATCTCATGTCTATCCTTTTCTTCTGCCCACCGAGAAAAGCCACATCGACGCAAACACGCAAAAAAGACCCTGATAAACGGGAATAAAAAAAAAGAAGAAGAGCAAACACAATACTCTTCGTCAGTCGTGGCTCGAAACATGACTGACACGCCCACACACGAAACCCACCCACCCCCTTTCCAGACCCGAGCTGACGAACGAGGGGTCTGTGTGTGCAGCCCGCGAACGTGGCTTTTCCGCCACTGGCTGGCCTGGCCTGGCCTGGCCTGACAGAGTCCCATCAGGTTCCCATCACGATGATGGCAGCGTGCAACGGGAATGAGAAAGGGCTGGTGTCTGATTCCACATGTTGGCTATATCGAAACCCAATCGATCAAAGTCAGGCTTAGATCCCGTGTGCCGCGTGGGAAAGAAGGAGTTACACGCGCTTTTAAACGGTGACATTCCCGAGTGTCGACAACAGCTTCTTCCAGCGATCTCACGTCGAGCGTGTATGAATACGCCCCCCTCTTCCACACATTTCAAAGAAAAAAAAGGGGGGGAGGCTTACCCTCCTCTCTCTCTCTCTCTCTTCCCCCCTCCGAGACAAGATTCACCAACCCACGCCGTGTGAAAAAGAAACCAACCGCCGCGAAACTCGAGTGAACACTTACTCACTCACTCACTCCACCCCCCTCTGTCTCTGAACCCAAACACGTCCCCAAATGTGCCCGTGACCGCTGCAACTCAGACAACCCTCACATCCCAGCTTCTCGGGCACCTCCCTCCCGGGTCCCCGAAAGCCACAGCTCACCAAAGGACAACCTCGGCCGCCTATTTTTTTCGTTTTCCCACAGGTTTGGCGGCTGCGGATCACTGCGAGACCAAGGCAGGAACACCATTTTTAGAAGATACCTAGCAGCATATCACTCGTCAAACCACATCCCCCGCCCAATTTTCTTCCCCGGAACCTCGGTAGTTTCCGTATGAGAAGAAGATGGTGTGAACTCTCACCGTCCATCGTGATGCTTACGCTGGCAGCAGCAGCGAATAGCACGCACCATGGCCTCCTCCTCACCTCACCTTCATCCCGCCATCTTCGGGAGGGAACCCGCAGACCCAAGCGTATCCCCTCCCACCTCCCACCTTGCGCGGCAGCGAAGCAAAACACAGAAAAGACGGGAAAACAAAACCCAGGTGAGAGATGAGGCTTTCGAAATCGGATGCACCCGCACAAGACGAGGCAGATC
The DNA here is from genome assembly GCA_001693025.2 of Colletotrichum lindemuthianum. Taxonomy (NCBI): domain Eukaryota; kingdom Fungi; phylum Ascomycota; class Sordariomycetes; order Glomerellales; family Glomerellaceae; genus Colletotrichum; species Colletotrichum lindemuthianum. Next base: position 39,630 of record MASP02000181.1, on the reverse strand, counting down.
TCTAGGTAGTCCAGAACCTCTGCAACGTGCCTCGTCCGTTTCTTCTTCGCGCAGCTCAACACTGGCCCCCTTTCCCCAAGGACAAGGGCAACGCAAGTATCAAGTATGGTGCATGGCATGGTGGGGAGGGGGGGGTAAACTGCAGGATCTCACGACGCTTGCTGTTGGAGCTTGCTCCACGATTCGCGTCACCACAAAATGTGAAGAGTATTTTCCAAAAATCAACTATTACTAGGTATCGGTGGTTACTGGTTGTGTGTGAACTGTGAACCGAGAGTGTAGGTTCCTCGTCACAGCATCGCCGCCGCGCGGAGGCATCTCCGGTGCCGTCATCGTGAGCAGAACGACTCCCATCCCCCACACACGGCCTTGGTCGACCAGCACGTCTTGGGAATGTCAGCCAGGCGGGGCCCGGGTTGAAACAGCAGCAGACCACCAGCCAGCTGGGAGAATTCCCGCGGCACTCCGATCTGGAACCAAACCATTCCTCCCATCCCAATCTTTGAACAGCTTTCGAGCACCACGAAGCCGCCGCATACTCCATCACTACGCCGGGTACTGACACCACCTCGAGGTCTCTCTGGGGTTCGAGACGACCCGTGCTCGCACAAGAGACATTCAAGACAGAAGCAAAGAAAAGGCGCAACAGCGTCTCTGATCCAGAATGCGGATACCAAAAACAAGGCGCAGTAGGGGCACGTTCAACGGCGCTGATCCGACGTGCCGCGGGGTGTGGGAAGCCACCTATACTGCTGTAGACTGTAGACACGAGAGAACCTTGAGATGTGACGGGGGGGGGGGGGGGGGGGGGGGGGGGCCCCCCCCCCCCCGGGGGGGGGGGGGGGGGGGGGGGGGGGGGGGGGGGGGGGGGGGGGGGGGGGGGGGGGGGGGGGGGTGCAGACCGACTACCCAATCCCAAAGGATGAGGCAACGTGAAGAAGAGGACAGCAAGAACGCCAGCGTACCATACGTACAGTACGTGGAACTCCCCGTCGATACGCTCCTCACATCTCGCACGACTTGTCCCCGATGCTCGCTTGATAGCTTCCCTCTCCTTCCCCCGCTACCTACCTACCATCCGCAGGAATGCTGGGGCAACGGCATCGCAGCTAGCTGGCCAATTTCACCTGCGCAGCCATTCACAGACCAGAACCGACAAGTCGAACGTGCTCCCTTCTCCCTTGGCAGATGGACAACTCACCCGGGACCCGTATCGTAGTGGCCCAGGAGGACCAGCCTTTTCAGCGTGGCGAAGGAGAGTGTGTAGTTGGACGATTTTGCTGGAGCTGTCGCGCGGCGCCGAACAAGCATGACCCCTACTCCGAGTCTCCATTTCCTCCCGCCTACAGGACGAGTCGAGGCGCTTGATATTGCGCATTTCGTCGCGCGGTCCAGTAGGATGGCCCAGCTCGTCCTCACGCCGCGCCGCACCACGCCGACGCCGCCGACGCCGCCGACGCCGTTGAGTCTCGGCCTCAGAGACCCGCGAGACACGCCGAGAACGGGAGTGAAAGCGTGAGTCATCTGATTTCATCCTGACCCGAGGCCGTGGCCAATGGCTGGCCGTTCCTATCGTCCCGCAGTATACTAGCCATTACCTGGCTCTCTTTTCCATCTCTCTCTTTCTATCTCTCTCTCCCACCCTCCCACTCTCTGGAGGAACAAAGGGAACGGTCCGTACCCGCATTGCTCAGTTGCCACGAGGCACGGGAAGCGGGCGGCACCTTCGTCGCAATCAACGGCGCCGGCTCCGTCTCTGTCTTCTGCCCCATCACTCGCAAATGCCCCGCGCATACCAGATCGATATGGGACCAAGCTTTCATCGTACTTCTGACCAGGTTTACTCCGTATATTGGTATGATCAGAAGTCATATGCTGTCGGTTCGTCGTCACAGACCCGCCCTTCACGATGGACTACGGAGGGAAAAAAACAAAGGGCGGTCGAGCCTCGCCGACCCCGTCTGTGGGGTTTACGCGCTCGACCAGGGGCAAGTAACAGGTGAAGAGCAGAGGGAGAGAAAAAAATAAAAAATGAGAGGAATGACAGATGTACGTTAGCGGAACCTGTTTTTCGCGATGACATCGTCAAAAAGGGTAGCGCGAGTGAGACTGAGGGGGGAAAAACAAGCAAAGTTCCATCGCTTTGGCCCCCCGCAAGTCGTTCTGCAGCGTCTTGGGCGCATCAGCAGTGTCGCACCGTCATTCCTCATATGCATATGTAGGTATGGGCTGCCCTACAATCGCGATCTTTCAGTCTCTGATGACTGAGGGTCGGCCGGTGGGGCAAGGTCGAAGCGGACGAGGAATGACGGGCGAGATGTGATCGGATGCGATGCTGTAGGTGCCGGTCCCTCGGGTTCAAGACCGATGCGGAACGAGTCAACGGCTATTCTGCATCTTTGGTGTGCGTAAACGTGTGTCATGCGGACGACGTTGTTGACGATTCGAGTCTTTCAAGCCAAAAGTCCGTCTGGCGTCGTACAAGAGCCGCTCGTCGGGGCCGTGGTCGGCCGCCGGACATGGCATGCTTGACAGGAGCATCTCCACCGCCGCCATCCGCTCCGCGTCGTGTTGATATTGCTCTACCTCGTAAGCTTGTCATGGCAATTGAGGCGGAAAACCGCGCGCGCTCTCGCTCTCTCTCTCCACTTCCGGGAGGACCAAGACCAAGATGCGCCTGCAAAAGACCTCACGACATGATCGACCGCCCATGTCGGTTGATCGCGCTTGCGTGACCTGTCAGATTTTGAAGTCAGGCGGGATGCGTCCCGAGGGCCGTCCGCGACACCCCTTCCTGTCTTCTCTCAAAAGCCAGGCTCTTGAGTGGCTCGGAGGAAAAGATCTGTATTTGGAAGTCGGGCCGTGACCGAAATGGAAGAGCTTGCGAAAGCTGCTGCATATGTAGCATGCTGGTAAGGGCAGATCTCTGTCTCGCCATCACATATCACATTTGGTCCCGCACAAAACTCGAGAAAGCGAGGAGAGAAAATAAAACAAAAAACTAACGACAAATGTCATGAGAGGGACCCGGTTCGCCTCCACTACTTGTCCACAGACGTCGCCCCGTGTGGCTTCGAGTCGAGATCTGATGTGGATGTGGACCGACAGCTGGCCCAATAGACTCTAACGAGGCCACGATCCTGGACGGGTTTCCCCCCTTGGGCCCTTGGAGATTCGGCTTCGACCCTGGTGTCTGCGGCGTCAGCATCCTTGCCGTGCAGCTGGCCCAGCGATCCAGCTTGGTCTCGGTTGGGACAAGCACGCAGATCACACTGCCTCCCGGGTGGGGTGCGGTGTATACTACGATGAGAAGCGGGCTGACATACGTACTATGTGGTACTATCGCATTGTCGTCGTGCTTGAGAATGAAACATTCCCATCTGCCCAACTGCCTGCGTGAGGCTGGTCACCATGTCAAGAGTCCAGCCTCCATCTTTCACGTCATCAGCTAGGGCAGGCAAGGCCCCGGGAGGCATGCTTGAGTTACAGGGCCATCCCTTCGACATCGGGCAATCAGCAGCGACTAACATATCGGACGACAAGTCCGGACCTCCCAGATACTGGTCGTCAGCTTCTGGAGCAAGCCAGTCGCAGATGCTGGATGGATTTGGGAAAAGACATCTCTCACTTATCAATTGTCCTTGGTGGATGCTCAGACACCGCTCGACAGTTTGTCAGGGATGGCCTCTCCTGCGGAATCCATCAGCGGCTGGCTGTGTCTCACGCCCTCTCTCTCTCAACAAAACCACCTGTCAGATCTCAGCCGTCTTTGAGTGAAATGAACATGAGCCGGCGTTTTGCCCACTCGCGGAGCCGTGGCTGAAAGCTATTCGCTGGTTCAGGCTGGATGCTTGAAGAGCGTATCATCTCGGCATCGCGAGGATGGTCGGCCATGAGGACGTTGGTTGTCTTTGCAAAGGTCTGGTCACCACGGGGAAAGGTGGTAGCTCAGCGCTAGTGCCGTCCGTCATTCATCGATCAACGAGTCGATCGGATCTCGTCATGTACGGAGCCTGATTTGGGTAGCATACGCAGTACTCCGTAGGGTAGCAAGCCTTGCGCTTCAAAGCCTCGAACTGGATCTGCGCTGCCACGATCTGACCAGACCGAGAAGAAAAGTGAAAGTGTGGGTGCCGCAGCACTGGCACTCGAATTAAACGGCAGGTGACCGCAAGAGGGCGACTGGGTCAGCGGCCGAAACGCTGCTCGTCTTCTTCTTCATCCAGTCTCCAGTCTCTATTCCGAGTCCCGTAGACCTTCTCGGCGAGGCACTTGAGTCGAGACTCCCGTGATCTGCCCCAGCCCCTCCCTGTCCACTACTCGCAGTAGGACTGCTGCCATCGATCTGCGGAGGCCAGAAGAAGCAAGTTGGGCATCGCCCGCCAATGGCCGAGGGCCCAAGGCTTGCAATGAAGTTCCCCCTTGCAGTCGTCGCTGGGCCCGTCGTCGCTGGGCCCGTCGTCGCTAAGAAATCTCGAGTCTCGGTACGTGCGGACGCACCACGATCAAGCCAACCCAGTTCCCATGGATCCGTCTCAAGCCACTAGACCCTGACCGAACAGCCAGCGGTCGGGGCGATGCGCGGCCCAAAGCAAACTGGCCGTAATCAGTCGTCGAGCCACGCCTTGCTTCATGCTGTAATTATCCCCCACTCAGCTGTCATTCGTTTACAGGTGCCAGCCAGGGGACGTTGCCCATGGCTGCCAAGTGACAGACATGGCCGGCGCCCTCAACGGCCGATAGAGCTCGGGGGGCGAAGCCGGTATTGCCATGTTTCACTCTGCAAGGAATTAAACGGTTGTCATGAGACGCAGACGTTGACCTGAGTGAAGTATCCCGTAGTGAAGCACCGCGTGCATCTCGATCGACTGAACCGTTCATTGTCACCGATATCAGATCCGCTCGTCGTTGTCGGGTGGGTTATCTCGAAAAGCGGATTCTTCGACGTCTTGCGGGCTTAGACCACCAGGTGATAAGTGACGAGAGGCCAGGAAGAGGTCGACTTGCGAAAGTAAGGAGGCTTTTGTCACCTCACAAACGTCAATGCCACAGAGCAAAGGCTTGGTCTAGGTCAGTCATGACGAGCCTCTCTGCCTTTTACTGTGGTACTCGACCTGCCTGGCCATACTCACTCTCACTCACTTACTACGCAGTGATGAGCCACGTTGCTTGCCAAAGCCGACGAGACCATGTCCTGGTTAGCGGGTCGACCACCCTGCTTCCCCGGCGCCTACGCAGTCCTTGTATCCGTACAAGTATCCGTACGAATAGCTAATTAGTAGCAGGCCCGTTCTGTCACCCATGCTCCAACAGTGCGCTTCCTCCAACCAAGTTGGGTAGGCAGGCTGGAAGTGCCTGTCCAGAAATTTGAGATATGATGGTGACCTGAAAATTTGAAGCTCGACTGTGGGCGATGATGGAATCCACACTGATCTATAGTAAAGGCCGAGGAAGGGACGGCGAGCGCGATTGCCGATGGGGGATGAGACGCTGTCCGAAGTCGATCGGGAAGCGGAAGAGATGTGCAGTGCTGCGAGAAAGAGGGCCCTCATGTTTGGAGTCTTCTGTACCACGACGTTCCAGAGCAAGGCGGCGGATGAGCGGTTGCCGGGCCTCCGGAACTCATGGCCAAAGCCCAATTGCTGTAAGGCTGAAGAAAAAAAAATGGCAGACCGTTTCTAGCCTAAGGACAAAACGGTCCTTGTTTGGTCTGCGATTCCCTTTCGTCCCTGAATGGGTTTTGGTTTTGCTTTGTTCTCCTTTACCAGTGTCGTCGTATGGAATGAACCGAGACCCTGGTGGGGTGGACGAGGGTCGGCCCTGGAAAGATGGATTAATCCTGGAGAAAATGGTCAATTATGGTCATGGCCGCGAGTACGAGCCGTGTTACGGACGTACGGTGTAATTACTACGTAGTGGCGCTTCGTGTGTAACACCGACTGGAGGCGTCTCTGTTGTTGCGTAGTTCAACCCTGCTGCAGTAAACGGAGACTCTCTTCTCGGTTAAGAAATGACAGGACTACTAAATGCAGCGACGGCATACTTTGGATGGCCCATGAAGGCAATCTGCATTGCAGATGCATGGAAGACTTCCATGCGACGAGTGTTGGAAGATGAACAAAACATGAAAGCCTTTGGCTCCCCGACTGTAGAAATTGGACCCCGACCCTAGCCGTGGCTTGCTATCGAGTAGCTCTGGTCAGTATCGCCCAATGTCAAGGTTCATGCTGTCTGTCGTCCGAGCTTTCTCGCTGCGGAACGGCTCGTTCGAGCGGGCGTAGGTGACACAAGACGCCAAATGTAGTTTGAGCTGTTGACTTTCGGTACCAAGGGTTTTCGACGCCAGCCTCAACTAACCGGCTGAGATGGACCTAGCGACGCTTGTACAGCTACTCCAAGCATCTCAGGCATCGCCGCGAGTCTGGAACGCCAGAAGGGCGTATGCGACGAGCTCGGTGGGCTGATAACACAGGGGCCGATTGTCCGGTACGGAGCAAGGAAGGCGGGATCCGGCTGTTGCTGACGGACTGCTGACGGACCAGCCGGCCAGGTTCGTTGATACTGATGATACCATCGCAACCGTCATATATCAATGCCTGGTTAGCGATACTACCCAACCTCCGAGCGTTTGGCGCCCTCTAGGGGTTCGAGATGCATCCGGTCTGTTCTCTGCTGGCCAGTAAAGTGATGGCGACGCAGTATCATCCTCGAACAATCAGGACCGCGCAACGTTCCTGACTTCTTATCGGACGTTTCTGACTTCTTGTTGGACACTGTCCTCGTCGTTTCTGCGTGATTTGTCGACTAGGCAATGCGCTTGAATAGCATCCGTCCATATAATCGTAGAGGGCAACATTCGTTAGATACGCCAGTATCGGCTGCGTCCATAATTGCAAGGTTGACGACACGACGGCACACTATGCTTGTCCCCGGCTCTCGACCGGCCCGGTGACAACAACTCCTGCGCCCTGTTTCAGCTTTGGCGACCATTTGGAAACAAGATTGCCAGGAACAGTCTTCCACGAGATGCTTTGTTGGTGAAGATGGCGGCCTGGCGGCATGGCGGCGATGTCGATGGGATTTTTCCTCTCGCGCTCGAATCAGAAAGGCTCACTGGCCCGTCTTTCTGCTCTTTCAGCTCCGATCCAGCATTCCAGCATCCCCTTGCGTCCTGCTGGATGACCTTCATCCCTCCCGTGACATTCGCCTGGCTGCAAGTGACAACGTGAGAACCAAATGGCGTACATGGCAGATGAGCCCATCCTGGGGGATCGCCCTTCAACCACATCTCTGGGATGTGTGCACAGGTCACGGAAGCCAGCGCTTGCAGTTTGGCTAAGCCAGTTTCGGCTGGCGTGCTGTCTGGGCATTTCAGCTGGCCCGTGTTGCTGGGTCGTTCAAGCTGCTGGCGCTCCTGCCGTGGCCAAACGCCCCTTTCCCGACGGCATGGATCGCGATGACTTCGCCCAGCATCTCTTCAACCACGTTGGTGAAGACGGGAGGGAATCCTGGCCAAGCTCTCACAACGCCCAATCCAAACGTCGGTACGCAAGTACATTGACTAGGGTTTGACCCATTTCAGCAAGGAGACGGGGGCCTGACAGTGTATTCCGTACCGTCTCCTTCTAGGGCACAGCTGTTGGAAGCAAACCTTTCCTTTGCGCGGTTGAGTAATCCCGGCTACCTGTTTTTGGTGGGTACTGAAGCCTGGCGACATGTCTTGTCGCCGGAGAAGACATCATCTGCAAGCACGCATTGTGCCCGGCTTATTGGGCCGCGCAAGTTTGCTTGCGAATGTCTGCAGACGACCGTGCCGCCCTCTGGAGTCCGGGCTGCCGGATTTCCAAGTATCGCGGATGGACGGCCAAAGGCTAAGTGAACCAGTGACGAGATGGCCTGTATGATCTAGCAAGGATGGACGCCACGAAGCCAGACACGTTGACGGGAGACGAACTGTGGCAGGAATCCTCCCTTGTTGGGGAACACAATGGCTGTAGCTAAAGTCGGCCATTGATCTCTAACAGCGTCACCCTCGTGACTGCTCGACTCCAAGCCCATGCTGACAGCATCACACAGTGACCGATCCTGAAGCTTGTGGTGATTTGCAGTCATCTTGGTGGGTCAGTCCCTGTATCAGGTTTGCGCGGCGGTAATATTGCGGACGATGATATATGCGCGTACGTGCGTAGTTCCCAGGCTGTGGTTGATGGCCAGGCACACACGTCGTATTGCAGAGAGGAGTGTGGAAGCCAAGACCGCGGATGTCTTCCCAAGTTCGATCAATTTGTTGCCAGGTGAAAAGTGACGAGAGGCTGCAAGCGATCGCACGCGGTTGATGCCATGCTTACCGCTGACTATAGTATACACGATGCGCGGATTGCTCTGGCGGGTCGAGTGCAGTGACAGATGTGAGTGACAATTCTTGTTCTCCTTGATCGGATTTCATTCGATTCAGAGATCCGGGTGTGCCACCGGAAGTCGAAGAGTATCTTTCACCAAGCCCACGTCTAGAACCATGCTGTCATCCTAACAAGAACGCTTTGAACGCACTCATTGTATGCGCCCGGCCGCGGGTATCGTCCATTCGTAAACCACGCGGGGTGCGGCTCTCGAGAAGCGGTAGCTTGGACGAATAACTGGAAGTCGGCCGTCAAGGCATGGAAAGGAGTTGAATGCCACGGCCTCTATTTGCTTGCTTAATGATTTCAGCGATTGCGAAAGCTCTCTGTTGCATCTTTAACCAGAGAATGCAGTGATCCCTTTGCTGGCCGGATAGCCCAACGACTGGCGTCATCACAGAGGGCGATCCCCCTCTCGCGACAGTACCTCTGCATGGAGGGGCCACCGTGCCGAGACTTTTACTGTGCAACCACCTATAGTGGAAAAGTCCAGCGGCTCAGGCGAGATGTGCTTCCGTCGAAAAGTCCATACCTCGCGCCTACATTTAACGCTTGAACTCTTGAAATAATCTGTCGAATTTGACGCCACGAGCCGGGCGTTGCAGATTGTCTTAGATCCATGGCTTCGTGATTCTCAAAAGTGACCTCCGCCTGCGATAGCATAGTGTGGCAGGAAGAACTTAGCAGGCAGGCCAGATGTCTGCGTGGCTCGGAATTGCTCAGGCCCTCGTAGCACAGTTGTTCAGCAATTGGCAATTGTCGTTGGCTGGTTCTCTAGTTGTAAGTTACAGCAATAGCGAGACGAGGCACTGGCAATCATGCAATGGCACCATTCGAAACACTGGCGAAGTGCCCATCGGCAAATCGCCGAGAGTGTTGAATACAAATAGATGCGAAATGTCAGTAAGATCACTTTCTCGCCTGCAGTTGCTCACATGGTCAACGGTGAACGGACATCCTGGCGCTGTCGGAGTTCACAATTAGTACACGGCCAGCAACACGGCATCCCAGATTGCAATGTTATCGTGGTGCAGCCCTGGACTGGGCTGGATTGGCCGGCGTGTGATCTAGGCTGAGTTGAAACTTATCGGAAGACTCCCGCTATGTGGCGTTGATGTTGATGAGAGAGTCTGCCATGCAGTATTAGTCGTCGCACCGGGCCCAGTAATAGCCAATTTGAGATCCAGGGCAGTAAAGCGAACCAGACAGATCGTAGAGTATCCTTAAGCCATGCCGAGGGCGAGTAGGGGCCATGGCGCGCCGGGGACTACAGGACCCGGCACACCCCTGGAATCCAATGTGACGGTCAGTTATGAGGGCGTCCTCCATCCTCCCCCCTGCTTGTACAACTCGGAAGTTTTTTGCTGATCCAGTTGAATTACTGCGTGGTAATGCGTCTTCACGTTCAGCGTGCCGTCATTTGAGTTGGCCGCCGTTTTCACCCGTTACGTAGACTGGGTCTGACGGGTATTGCCGTATCAGCCTCCGCTGGGGCCGTCTACTGGGGAACACACCCGTCAACGTCGTTCTGCATACATCTAATCGGCAGGCGTGTACGGATAAACCAACCGAAAATATCGCGTCAGATTGGGCTGAGCGGAGCGGTTTTTGAGTCTTGACGACTCAATTCGAATAATAGTCTTATTGGTTGATATGTGCCGAATTGGGACCGGATGTTACGGGCGACAGTGGCGCCAAGGAGAGGATAGCGTGGTGAAGTCAGCTTGGTGACGATACGGAGGAGAGAAGAAGATGTTGTTGCGAACAGTCGAATACGCCCCCGAGACCTGAGCTGAGAGAGACGGTGACATTGACAAACAGGCCGGCAAGGTTGCTGATGCCACTGCTATGGATGTAATAGCGGGGAAGACGCCACGCAGCCTCGTAGTGACGGGAGTTGGGAAATGAGGCGGGAGGCGGAAAGCGTGATACGAGGCGCCTAACAGGCTGGAACCTATGCTTTTCGCCCTGCTTTTGAAGAACCTGACCACCGGCATGTGGTTAGAAGGGCAAGCCTGGAAGAGTACCGAGTAAAGATGTTTAGTTGAGCTGTCAGCGTGCGACAATACCTTTCCGAGGTTTTCGGTTTCGGGGTGACAGAGGCATTCGAATTAACTTGGAAGGGGTATTCGGTTGGGAAGCGGTCGGTCGGTTGGTTGGTTGGAACCTAGTGAGAAAGTCCGGATCCGCCAAAGCATTGACATTGCGAGATGGAGGCTGGTGACCAAGGAAGCTGAAGCTGAGTACCTACCTACCTAGCACCTTGTCTCGATTGTCGTTGATCCGAGCTGATGATAGAAGGCGACGTCTGGTCATGTGCCTTTCTTCGGTACATAGCAAGGCAGGTAGGTAGGTAAAATAAGGCAGGGAATGAGTGTCTGCACCTTCCATGGCAGCAGTAATAGGATGGAAGGAACGGTGACGACGTGTTAGGGAACACTGGGAAGATACAGCAAAAGCTACCTGCCTGTACGGATACCTTAGAGGCACAATAGCTGTAGGGAATCGCACCCATCTGGTGGTGCCAGAGCACGATAGGTAGGAGCTCTGGACAAACATAGCACTTGCCCTCTTGGAATATGCCTTAGCTTGGAGTAAGGGTAGGTAGGTTGGGGGCTGATGAAAGTACACGCAGAAAAGTGCCTGCAGCTGCTCTCACTACCTACCTAAGGTTCCTACCTAAGGTACCTTACCTTGCCCACCTTGCATCGCTAATACTGCCTGCCTGCCCACGCTCAAGATACGGTCGTACCTTCTGCACATTTACGTAGGCATGTATTTGGGGCCCTGGACTGGGGGTGACTGCCCTGCGTGTAGGCATTGGATTCCCGCAGTCTACTGGAATCTGGCGATTCCCCACCTGCCGAGATGGCTTACTACGTACTTGCCTACGTAAGGTACGTACCGAAGTCTTGCGGCTGCATGCTCTCTAGCCCACACCTTCCCACACCATCCATCCCATCATCCCCCCTCATCATCACTACCATCAACATCTCACAACCACACCCCTTCCCTGTTGCCAATGGGATTCTCTCTTCCTCCCTGCCGTCCCGCCTGCGTCGTCTGCGAAGGAACACCACAAATAAGACATCCCAGTTGACATGGAACCCCTGACTAATGCCGGGCTCTTTTTTCCTTCCCATGTCTAACACTGGGACAGCACGGCGTCGACAGACAGAGAGACGAGAGAGAGTGTGACAGACTTGTCCAAACCCCAAGCTCGCCTTCGCTCCCATGCCCATGTCACCAACCTGAGAACTCTACGTATTCATGGAAGAAGCTCTCCCCAAGGTACTCTTCAACCACCAGACCAGGGCTTTCAGTGTCTCTGCAGAGGTACAGGAGAGGGAGCCTCCTGCTGGATTGTTATCGTCATCATCACATCCATCCTCATCACCGATCATCCCTCACCCGCTTCCACGGCCACTCTTCCACTTACGAATTGAACTAGCCTCACGTTTATCCGCCTCGGATTAGATTCAAACGGCCTCACGTCACGGTTTCCTATCCGACCACGAACCAACCCATCGGCACCGTAGCCCTCAGCGTGTCCCCGAGGCCCTTTTTCGGTTCCCAGGTAGTCCGAACCGTTTCGTGGCGCGTATATCCTCATCGTCTGAAGCTTGCGACTACACATCCGTATCTGTAACTCTATCTCTTCTCATTTTGCTCACTATGCAGCTACGTCTCGGACACCTCTTTCTGCTTCCATCCCCTGCTCGCCTTGCCGTCCGGCTGCAACACCTGAGCTCCCGGCGATCCTAGCCTGCGACCAAAAGACAAAAGAAACCATGACTTCCCATTCGGGCGAGATCTGGCCTTTGCCCCAAGTGGGTTGTTATTTTGCTGCAGGTCAACGGGGAATAAGCAACTGTTCAAGAGACGACGGCAAAGCAGCGTACCCCTCCATTGGCGTCGGAGCAGATGAAGATGCGCATTGCTGGTGTTTATTTGAGATGGTCACGACAAGCCTGTTTCAAAGTCTCATCGTTCTGATATCAGGCGGCCATCACAGACGAGTTGCCATGCATGCGCCGACTACACAACGCATCTCATACCATGTACAAAGTATTGCTAGACATTGTCGGGTAACCCGTTACGTAGGCCGTTGAGGTGCCTCGGTAACACCTCGAATCCCCTGCTGTACCAGAGATATTGTGCGTGTTTTTTTGCACCATCTAACCTCTCAACACAGCCAGACCGTCTTCGCAGAATGTCTCATTCCTGTACCTGAGAACCCGAGGTCACCGTCACCGGCTTCACAGCCTCCCGTGCTCAGCGAGCCTGAGCCAGGCCAAACCTACTCCAAGGTTCGTGTCTCATGGCCTATCGATGCTCGCTCTCTCGTCTTCAGCTTTACTGGGGGACGCCCATCGCCCATCGCCCATTGCCCATCGCCTTTCGCCGCCGCCGCCGACGCCTCCACTGTCAATGAGAGCAGGAGAGACTAGTAGTCTCTGGCAGAGACATGAGCGCATCCTATACCTACCTCTCACCTTAGTTGCAGGGCATGGGGGTGAGGCTGCTCTTCACACTCCCCACCCTGGTCGGTTCTTGATCTCACACCCTACCCTCCCCTCTTCTCGTCCTCCCCTGCCAGGCAGGCCTTGTAGTTGTCCGCGTCGACTCGGCCATGACCCGCGAGTCCGTACCCCGGTTTTCGTCGATGCCCTCTCCTCCGTCCTGTTCGGCGCAGTGGGGATTGATTTCCACAAACCTCCATGTCCTGAACTGGAACTGTTCTTTTTCTCCCCAAACCCACCATCTGAATCCTGGCTGGTCTTGCTTTGGATGCATGTATATTTAGTCTGAGATCTCAGAACCCAATGAAGTCGCCTGGTCTCCAGGATCACTGTCCAACCCTGGCAGCACATCACCGGCGATTTGATATAACAGACTTTGTATCTCCTCAGATCTCGGACTACATTAACCTCCCTTCTTTCCCTACCTACGACGACTGGTCTTGATCTTTCTTGTCACGATCCATCTCATCGCCCATTCTTTCCTTTTGATATAAACCACGGACTCGTTTTCGAGCAACGACATCTCGTACACATCACACCCACTTACAGACATCTTCTCACGCCACCTCACCATCACTGCCACCTCATCATGGCTTTAACGGAGCAATCAGCTACGCCCCAGGCTTGGGGACGTTGGCAGCAACACCACGCCGGCCACGATTACGCCATGATGGACAACTCGACGTTCGTGCCATACGACTCCCGCGCCGCCACATCTGGCCCCATGAGCGGTGCCATCATGGCTCCTCAGTACATGGTGGGAAACCATTACAACGTTGCCCCCATGCAGAACATGGGCCATCCGTGTCCTACCCAGAACCACTTCACCTACGCACAATACGACTCGCCCCCCGCGAACATGAGCATGCCGTACAGGATGCCGGCGCACCAGGAGCGCCAGATGATGCCGGTTGCCGCTCCGGACCAAGAGATTCCTCGCGCCAGCTCGTATCCCCAAGAGAGCCCCTCGGCTCAGAACGACCGTCATGGCAGCCCCTCCACACGCAGCGAGAGCAAGCTCAGCATGCCCAAGACCCCGCACCCTCTCAACACGAAAGACATCAAGTTCAACAAGCCCACCAGCGCAGACCCGGTCAACTTTACGACCGCCATCGACACTCTGATGAAGGCTATTCAGAAACGTGCCGACTCAGACGACATAGTCAAGGGCGTTCCCGAGATGGACCCGGCCACCAAGCCAGAGCCCAGGTCGCCCCAAGCACCGGCACCTGCGCCTCAGGTATGTAACCAGGCTCTCATTCTCATTCCACCAACCGATACTGACGTGTATGGAAGATGGAGACAGTAATTGAGACCACCGACGCGCCGAAGTCGAAGAAGTACATTTGCGATGTTGACGGATGCGGCAAAAGCTTCTACCAAAGCACCCATTTGGACACGCACAAGCGCGCCCACACTGGCGAGAAGCCCTACGTAAGTCGAGAGCTTATGAGATTTTGAAGCAGCCTTCTGACGAGGCGCAGGCATGCAACTGGCCACGATGCGGACGCACTTTTTCTCAACCGGGCAACTTAAAGGTAAGCTGCCCGCAACACCAGGTCCCGACCTGGCTAACCCTCGCAGACACACATGCGTCGTCACACGGGCGAGAAGCCGTTCCGCTGCGAGCAGTGCAGCAAGGTTTTTGCCCAGCGCGGCAACTTGCAAACACACATGGCCACTCACACCAACGCCAAGCCCTTCGTTTGCAAGCTGGACGAATGCAACAAGATGTTTACGCAGAGGGGAAACCTCAAGGTACGGGCTCCGTTCTCCTCCCCCAACCGGGGTTGACTAACATGTGTCAGAACCACCAAAACAAGTATCACGAGGAGACGCTCATGAAGTTGACGGACTGGATCGTCTCTCTGACCGACATTGACGCCCTGTCCGACGAGGATCGCGAGAAGTACTGGTACTTTGCCAACCTGTACAAGAACAGCAACAAGGGTATCAAGGGTCGAGGCAAAGATCGCAGGGTCAGCAACGCCAACCGGGTCTCCAAGTCTCGGACGGCTCCCTCTTCCTACCCCGTCAAGCGAGTCCCGGGCCCGACCAGCCTGGCGGTCTACAGCTCCAAGCGCCTGCCCCCCCCAGAGCAGTACATGCACCACCAGCACGGCTACGACGTTTACGATACCGACATGGACCAATCTTCGAGCGCGAGCAGTCCCAGGTACGACGGCATGCCCGGTAGCTACCGGGAGCGCGGGTACACGCAGCCAACGCACGTCATGTACTAGACGAAGACGCAGGCAGTTCGCGTCACGGCACGACGGCTTGAACGAAACGGATACGAATCATCGGGGGTGATACCACGGAACCGGCACGGCGTAGGATACAAAAGCGACGAATCAGCCCAGCCTCATTTGTCGACACGGGGACGGAGAAGCAAAACAGCAGGCGCATTTGGAGAGACGAGGCAAAGTCTCGGTACAAAAAACGGAGCGTAATTTCACACAATGGTAATCGGGTGGGATGGCTGTCTGATGACTTTTTCGTCTGCTTTCTCGTTTTCAAGTTTTATATTCTTTCCTCCTGGCTCTGGCCCACTCAACGAGTGGTATACATTATATTTCTTTCCCCTTGGTAGTCATCCCGGGGATGTATTCTCATCATTGGAGAGTGTAAGAATGGCTTGTCGAGCGGTACATTTTGACTCTAGTTGGAGTTTTCAGAACAACATTGTTTATACACTGGATGCTTAGGCACATGGAGGATATGGGATACGAGAGCAGGTTTGAATATGGGAGTTACTAGACTACCACCGGGGTCACTTGGGAAGGATTATCGGCGTCAGAGTTACTAGACTCGAAGATACCCTTGGGGAACAGGCGTGGGCAGCAGCAGCAGCGGCGGCAGCGCAGAACGGAGTTAGGAAACAAGCATTAAAATTTGATTTCATCACTACTGTGTATTCGTCCAATGGTGTCGGTGGAACGGTGTGTCTGTCGGTTGAGATGATGCCGAGATCATGCACCCCTTGCGTCGATGGGTGATTTGACATAACTATACGTATCCCCAAAACAAATGAAAAAGGGCAGAAGAGAAGAATTATCGATACCCTGCATGACACCTGGTCCCGGACATGTTTTCTTCCTCGGTAGAGATTCCTGGTGCCCTGAAAAGCCGAATCGGGATTCGCGGAAAAGCTGCACGGTAGAGACATGCGTTTTCTCTCCTTGGGGGTCTTGGGACGCAGCGCAGGAAAAATGCACGTTTGTGTGTTTGAGTGTACATGCGTAGGTAGGAATTAGTATGTGTCTCGGTCAGGATGTACGGGCGGCCCCGGGATAGCGGGAGCGAGCCGGAGAGGACTTTGGGTCCGTCATCTGGCTGGCGTCTGCAGATGAGGAAATCGGCGATGGGGACGGGTGCGGGTATGGCGTTGGGACACAGACTACACACTACACACTACAGACTAGAGACTAGAGACTACAGACTACATAGATGGTATCCTTAGAGTCGCGCAAAGCTCGCAACCCGGGATTCCGTAGCCCTACCCGCCGCGGTGGGTGTTATTGGGCCGTTGCGGTGGTTGCGGTGCAGTACTGCGGAAGCACCGGGGGACCCTGAGGGGATTTCCCGCGCCGTGTGTATGTGTGCGTGTGTGTGTGGCAAAGAAGCGGTCTGCACGACACTGGCTGCCATGCTACATGCTGGCACGACGACATACTATGTACGTACATAATAGTATGGATGGACGGGGGTGGGAAATGCCGAGATTCGGGGTAAGCAGGCGGCGGTGGAACGGCGTGTCTCGACGATGTTCTCACTGGTGCTGGGATTCTGCTGCATGGTGGAGGGTGTGAGGAGATGGGATATTGGAGACAGAGAGAGAGAGAGAGCTCTGTAAAGTGTAAAACGTACGGGTGGATGGAAGGCCTGTTTGGATTAGATGGCCCCCACGTATCAGCCAGAAAGGGGAGATTCTCACCAAGAAACAGAGTGTTGGTGCTGTGGGAGAGTCAAGAGTGTGTGCCGACGTGAGTGTGTGTGTGTGTTGACGAGGGAGGGGTGGACATCTGACGTGTGGGAGGGTGAGGGGACATTTCGTTTTGGGACGGTGGTGCAGACGGCTCCAGCCTTCCGGACGAACGAGAAATCTCCGTCTGGGGTTGGGAAATTCCCTGGGGTCTGGAACGTGCATTACGGACTTAAAACATTTTGGCGCTTCTGCGGAGGCCAGGGTTCTTTGGCGATGGGTGGGTGGTGATGTTGGTCTACGAAAAATGCGACGCTGCTAAGGATATCTGCAAGGGGGAATCAACAGCAGTCGGGCTGGGTGGGATGCATGAACCTTCTCTCTGGCCAAACGTGGGAGTGTCCAAATCACGCAGCGATGAACGCCGGGATTGAAATTGCAGAGGAGAGGTGTATGGAGACGGTGGAATATTCGATGCGGCATCGTACGTGCGCGCGCGCGTGCGTGAGATGATGTCTCAGTCCCGAAGACGCTGCGTGATGCTGAGGATTCGAATCGAATCACGGGAGGTGTACCGATTCACGCTGCTACCTAGGTACCTTATCCTGAGCTCTGATTTCTTCGGTCCGATACATCCTTGACCTGTCCTTGACCTGTCCTTGACCTGCTTTGCCTCTGCACCGTCTGTGTGTTGCAGGTTCACCTGGGGGGGGGGGGGGGGGGGGGGGGGGGGGGGGGGGTGCATGGCAGGATCTGAAGATCTTGCAGGCACTGACTGAGCTGGGAGATTTGAGGAGGAGGATCCCTTACGAAAGTAGGGAAAAGATGCGATTGGAGCATGCTTGTCTCATTCTGCTTCACGGCCGAAAGAGCGTTTCGCCGTGGGCTGCTGTGACTGTCTTGAGGTGGTGAAGACTGGACCTGGGACTTGCAGAAACGGGGCCGGTTTGATTTGTTGCGGACCTTGCGAGGATCCCGTCGTCTTGGTCTTGTCCAGTATGTGCCTTTGGAAGCACTGTAGCGACCTTTTGTGATCCATGACATGGCCTGATGTGGTCTGGTCGGTCGTTGAGAGATTGCAGTCCGGTGAAGCTGTGAATGACCTTAGTGAGGCGGCACGAGTCCCGAGAGAATTGCAGCTATTCAGGGCTGGAGTCGTGGTCTATATTTAGTACCTGTTCATCTGAGCAGACACTTCGTGTTGGGCAGAATGCGTCAGATCAGATGACGCATACGCCGCGAACTCTTTCAATAGTGTCAGCAAGCGCTGCTGCAAACCGGACGAACGAAGCCATCATTGTGCCGTGCTTCATCCGAACTCTGGCTACCTACCAGGACGACCGACGACGTTGCAAGCGGGAGCTCCCGTGATGGGAGCAAGGATCTCGGTCGTGACTCGACCTGTGGTTGCTTCCCGTCGATAGCTTCCAGATTGGGTTTCGCTAGTGTCGATACCGTCTGAAGTCATCTATCCAACGGTCAACAAGTCTTTGTGGTCAACTCAACGACTTGAGACACGGAAGTGTTCAGATTGGGGCCCTGAGCTTGAAATCAAGTTTCCGAGTTGCCGTCGCGATGTAGATAGTAGTCTGCACTCCAAGGCGGACAGCACTCAACCAGGCAAGTTTGTTTATTTTTTGGGGCTTTGAAATGAGAGAGCTTGACTACAACTTGAGTGTGCAACATGCTATCTCTCAGTCTCATGGGGGTTTGAACTGCTTCATAGCGATGCGACATCTGGCAAAGTCTCAAAGGAGATAAACTGGATGACGAAGAACGATCAAGTCAAAACTTATAGCGCTGAAGTGGCTCACATTTGGGCGTTTGAAACGAGCCTCGGGGGCATCGATGAGATTTGTTTCTCATGCTAACCCAGCAGCATGTGAATATCTTGAAATGAGGTGAGTTTCTGTGACTGAAAACGGTTCCCCATCTCATCTTCAACGACTCAACCTAATAAAGTGGTGCCGCTGATGACGACTTGAATCTCAGTTACATAACCATTTGGTGAACAACATTGAAAAACAGCCAATCCTGATGTTTACACCGCTGGAAACTATTTCACAAACGTTGGTTGGTGCCTGCTGCCAAGTTGCTGACTGTGCTCCTTCCCACGTCAGACTCGACCCGACTGGGCCCGTTCGCGCATTTCAGCCTCCCCTGTCATACAACTGATCTCTCCTCCAACGTCATCCCTCGCTGTCAACCCAACCGACATCGCCATGTCGTCTCAAACGTAGCTCATCATCGCCCAAGACCCATAAATATGCCACAGACGCAAACAAAAAAGTCCAAAAATCTCTCCATCCAGCTCGCCAACCCTGCAACGCCGCTGTACCCAGGGAGCGTCATCCATGGCCACGTCGTGCGCGACTCTCACGTCGTCGCGCCGAATGCCACCATCCGCATCAGCCTCCTAGGCCGCGCCAAAGCCAAGCTCGTGGTCGACCGTGGCAACAACACCAAGAGCTACTACCGCTCCCGCTTCGACTTCTGGCGCAGCGGGTCCATCGCAGACGTTGTCCATCGTGGCCCGATACACGTCGCCCAGGGTCCGGGAAATTCGCAGTCGTGGCCTTTTACCCTCACACTCCCAACCCACTCCGATGCCGCGGCCTTGAACGAGGGGTTATCCGACAATGAGAGGGCCGCTTGCTTCCTGCGCGTGCCGGGCATCCCGAGTGGCATGGTGCGCGTGCCGGAACATGCTCTGCCAGCAAGCTTCTTCTACGAGCATTCTGGCTTCGGGAAGAGCTGGCATGGCTTCGTCGAGTACTGGCTTGCGGCAGATTTGCAAATTGATGGAAAGAGCAGACTTGTCGAGGCAAATTTGCCACTGATGGTGTGGACGGTCTCTTCACCATCGCCGCCAATATCCGATTTCGGGCTGACGGGGAGATTGGCCAACGGCGTTGTCTCGACCCAGCGACTGATTCCTGGAATGGAAGATGCGAAGCTGACTTTGAAGCAGAAGTCGCAAAAGTTCTTCGCCTCGTCCAAGATCCCCATGTTCTACTTCTCACTGAGGGTCGAGTATCCGACACAAATACAGCTCGGGAATCCACACACGATCCCCTTCAGATTGCGTGTCACTCCGGACAGAGAGAGGAGTTCCGAAGTTATCCAAGACGTCCCCCAAAAGGTTCTCATCAAGAGCGCCGTGCTGGAGGTGCTCAGCACCACAGAAGTCATATGCCCTGGAACTTTCGACACGCATCAAGGGAGCAAGACAAGGAAGCTGTGCATCGGCAGGAAAAACAAGTTGGTTAGCGAGGCTGACGAAATGCAAATTCCTTGCGCTCCCGACGAGGGCGTGCTAGATCTCGGGGCGGTCTTGGGCCTACAGATCGACGCCAGGGGATCCGTTGTGGGCGCATCGAGATTCGGGGTTGCATCGCATGAGATTTTATCGCCTACGTACACGACGTACTGTATACGCCTCTCTCACATTCTCAACTGGGAGATTGAGGCTTCCATCAGGGGAGAGTCGTGGCGATGTGAGTGGCACAACACCATCACAGTACTCCCGCCAGTCGATGAGGCGTTGACTGGGGGTGTCGGAGCAGCTTCGACGGCCGGGACGACGTCGTCGCTGGGACCGCCGCCACCGGTCGACGGAGCAGCTCCGCCTTATGAAGGTCCCAGGACGGCGGTGCCGGCGTACGAAAAGGTAGACGGAGGCGATGCGTCGAATGCTGGTAGTGGCAATGGAGAAGGACCGTCAACCGTCAGCGGCGCCACCAACTTGACCAAGTCTTGACGACGGCGAAGGCAAAACGTGCGAACAAGATACCTTTACACCGTCTTTGCATAATTCGGTCATTTTATGACTTCATGTCAAACGTGCTTCTCTATCTTCCGTACCTTCCTAGAATCAGGCTTCTAGTTCCCATTGACCCTAGGTTACCAGTCATCACTGTGAAAACAACACGACTGAATCAGGATCTAGGTTGGCAGCGGCGGGTGTAGCATTCTCTTGCTAGGTAATTTCACATGAGAGAGACCATCGACGAACTCACACTTTGACCTTTTCAACTTGGCAATATCCACATCGCGGCAAACCACAGTCGCGACAGGGGCCTTGTTGAACTGGCATCCCCGCTTGGCCACATCGACACTGTTACAGTCAATAGAGAAAACATCAGATAGTCATCCATGGCGATTTGACTCACACATTGCCATATGTATATGAATCTGGGTCGACTGCGTCTTTGACGGGTAGACTCTCTTTGGGGCAAAGGTTCTCTCTGGGGCGGAACATGTCTCGGAATTCGTCCTTGGGGTGGACTGTCTTTTACGCTCAATGAGGAACTCGCAGGGGAGATGGGCATAGCTAATCTATAGTCCTCGATTCAAGCTGCGGTGCGGTCAATACCTGCTTGCTCACCTCGTTGTGCGTCGCCGCCGGAAGTTGTGCGATTTGTCACGGAAGTGGTATGTTCGCTACTCTCGCTACTTACTCTGTTATCACAGAAAGCTCGCCTTTATATTTGCTACGAAAAGTGCGTGAATACGTCCAGGGTGATTGTCATGTGGGAGCCGTTCTGCTAACATGGCGTTTCCGTGACACTACAACACCGAAAGGGCCGTGAGAGTCTGAGACTCTCTCTGTTGGGTCCCATAGAACCCCGGGTTGTTTTCTTCTTCTTGGTTTTTGGGAATACTGATTCGACGCGCTGCTTCAAACTCGTCGACGATTTCTCGAGCCTACCTGGGTACCAGCTACCATCAAGTAAACTAGTTGTATACTATAGACCAGGTGGAAAGCAAAACGTAGATTACAAAATACTTGTGGATTCCAAGTCTGTTATTATCTCCGATTGGGTCGAATCATTAAGTAAGTAAAGTAGATAAAACATATAATCAAATCTATACAGATAATCTCAATAATACAGGCAACACTTTCCTATCTTAACATACTTGCCCTGAATGGTGACGTACGTAAATAGAACACCTAGGTCGTAAAGCCAACTAGAAGCTTTCGAGCTACTTAACTAAGTATATCTTTCGAATCTTATTGTTGATTTGAAGAAAAGCTTGGGGTCCTTGGATAACTTGATTCTGGATCTGTATACTAAAAGTTCAAAGAAGAAACCGATCTAACCCTGTCAGCTCTGGTAGTTCCACAACATTTAACTTTGCAACTGCCTCGCATCATTACTATCCCTCTTTCTTTGGGTAATTGTATTGAATATCATTAATCTAATCACCCAAATAGACCTGCTTGAGAGATCCGATTGATATTACAAGCAGAATAACCCTTATGATTCGATCTTCTTTGTTCTAAAAACTGCTTTAGGTGTGTGTGAGAGCCGTCTGCGTCAGTCTGCTCGCGTCTACGGTCTTACATATCATACCAGGCATCATGATCAACTATTTCTGCAATCATCATCACCTATACATTTAGACAAACCGATGAACCCGAGACTCGGTCTCTCAAGTGTATTCATTCTTAAAGACTTATTTCATGAGAATAGAGCGTGTATTTCTCCCACCAACACTCTCCCAGACAACCGTTTTTGTTCCACGTCAACACCGACTTCCACGCCACCCATCACACCCCCGTAACATTAAACTTCTCGGCGTACGGGTCCCACGTCGAATCGCGGTGCCATTCGTACTCCATCAAGTCGGCAATGCTCACGGCGTCCGCCTCGCCAAAGACGTCCTCGATAAAGGCGAGCGTCGCGTCGATGCCCGCCGAGATGCCCGACGAAGTCCACACGTTGCCGTCCACCACCCACCTCGCCTTGGGAACCCACGTGACGTTGGGTCCGTGGATGACGGTGCTCGCCCACGAGGCCTTGTTCGTCGTCGCCCTCCGCCCGTCGAGGACCCCCGCGCGCGCGACGACGGCGGCGCCGGTGCAGATGGACACGAGGTACCGCAGCGAGGGGTACGTCTCGCGTACGTACGAGATGGTGGCGTTGAGGTTCGGGCTGCGGGTCCAGAGGCCGCCGGGGACCATGAGCACCTCGATGTCTTTCGGGGCCGTGGCGAAGGTGTGCGTCGGGAGGATGGAGGGGAACTAAGAGTCGGATGGTCAGCTATTTGTCTCTCTCTTCCTCTCTCTCTCTCTCTCTGTGTGTGTGTGTGTGTGTGTGTGTGTGTGTGTGTGTGTGTGTGTGTAGGTATATGTGTCTGACGGAACGGGGGTGGCGGAGGGTCACGGTCCGGCTGACGTCCCAGCTGCCCCAACCACTTACAAAACTCGAGTTCTTGGCATTCATGGCAGCCGCGACGGGCTGCACCGTCACGGGTTCCATCGTCTCGGCGATGAGGTAGAGGTTCATCTGGTAGGAGCGCGCGAGCATGCCCAGCGCGTCGAGGGGCCCAAAGACGTCGAGCATCTCAAAGGCCCTAGCGATGATCATGCCAAAGTTCTTTGGAGGCCGCACCGGCGCCGAGGTCGGCGACGCTCGCGACGTCGTCGAGGACGGGATGCCTGCCATGAAAAATTAGCCCGTGCCACTCCTCGCAACCACCGATGCCTCGGGGTTTGGACCGCCTTACCTGTCGTGTGGTTCGCACCTTGACACTGGGCGTGGGCCATCCCCGCGAGAATGGTGCAGAGCAGACCGTAGACGGCGAACGACCGTCCTCGTGAGTGGAACCGCATTGTTTGAGAAGGCGATGGACGAGTTCGAGGAGCAAAAAAAGGTTGGAGTGACGTTTCGCAGTGGAACCCGGCTGTGACTGCAACAGAAACAAACACAAGAGGGAAACAGCGTCCCTTCTTATTCAGACCCGTCGCACGCGCCAACTCGCTTCACGGAGCCTCCCCCTGTGATTGCCATGTTAATAAAGTATGACAAGGGAATGCTTACCACCGGCCCCTTACATGTGCTTGCGGCTTGCCAAACAAACCGTGAATCCTTCAAGCAGACAAATTGCCTTTCTGGACATCCGCAAAGACACCCGATTGGTTCATGTTGAGCATTTCTTTTCAGACCGTCGATATCTTATTGCCCTCCTCCCGTCTACTGCGTATTCCGTACTCGTGGCGCAATATCCCGGGTAATGTAATTGGCCCCCGCAGAGAGCAATACGCATATTAAGCTTGGCGCGCTCATATGAGCACGTTTATTGAGTGGGAAGAGGAATTACCCGTTTGGGCACATGGAACCTGCTCAGCCGGGATCATGGGATACAGACCTTTAGGCAAAAAAACAGAGTGACATGCGCAATATAGAGGGGCCCAATGATGTGTTCGGGTACAGATGAGCAAGAAAAACCCAAAATTCGTCATTTTATTGGACATTAAGTGTTAAAAGGATGGCCGTGTACGCCCGAAATGCCTCGTTGCTCATGAGTCCCACGCCTCGCTACGCTACGCTTGCTGATGCCGTCCGAAAGGGTGTGTAAGCACAGCTTAAGCCAACGTCCCCACAACGCGGTGATAGAAGAAGACCCCCAGCCAGCAGATGACGGGAAACGCCGCCAACTTTCGGCTCCAATCGAACATGAACTGGGTCTTGGGCGCCTTTGCTGGCTGGAAAGACAGCACCCTGTCGAAGGTGTGTGTGCTTTCGAACGCCGGGACTGGGATTGCAGTTGTTGCGGGTGCAGGCGCTGGTGATGACGCTGGCGCAGCCTTTCCGACATTGGCAACGGTCTCCTTCTTCAAAGGACGGAGAATAAACGACGCACCCCCGGCAGTCGAAACGCCACCCGTCATGGCGCCCATCTCGACGGCCTTGCGAGGTATGCTGGCCTTGGTGACGAGAAGGTATGGGCTCCCCTCAATCTCCACAACGCAGTTGTGCCACGGCGTCGGGATGTGCAGGAGATCACGGGAGGTCATGGGCACGCCATCAGGCGAGAGGCCCTCCACGACACGGACGACGGCAGGGTCGAAGAGCTGGATGCCAAACTTGGGCCCAGCGTTGTTATGCCTGTGACATGTTAGTCTGGTCCAGCTTACGACGTCTAGTGAAGCTTACGCATGAATCGAGAGGCGGACGTAGTTGGGGAATAACAGCTCAACAAGGTTAGAGTACGCCTGGTTGCGCTAAACGACGGTAAGCTCATGTCCACAGACGACAGACGGTGGATCGGTCTGAGATTAAGTTTACGATCGACATACCATGATCATCTCAAATGCCACCCTGGTTGACAGCTTCTTTTGTTGTGTCCGAGTCATACCTTTGGTGAAGGGATGGAGCTCGAGATCTTCGAGCATGAAGCGGGAGAAGCCCCGATACAGGGCCAGGATGGCGGGGTTCTGGGACTTGATCTTGGCCCGGACGGCAGACTCCTGGGGCTGGCACCCGGCCATGAGGATCTGTCTGCACAGCTCTGCCTCGACGGTCAAGGCCGTCCGAACGTGATGGCTGATGTCGGGAATGCCGAGTTGGCTGGCGAGGCCGAAGAGTTCCGTCTGCGACTCTGTGGCGTTGAGCTCGAAGAGGTCGACGAGAGACTTGAAGCCGACGCGGTCAAGGTTGCCTCGAGCGAGGCCGACGGCATGGTTCATGTCCTTCAGCTGCTCCCCGTAGGTGTCGACATCGGCATCATCGACTCCGACTGGCGGGAATCAGCAACGACCCTGACTGTTGGCATTGGTGTGACTTACTGCAATCGCTAAAGACGTGGCCATCGCTGATGATCCACAGCTTCGCACCGGGCCGGTACAGCTTCCCAATGGCCTCGACGAAGCTGTGGAGGCGTTCCAATGCGAGCTGCTCGCCGCGGTCCGGGGCCTTGCCGAGGACCTTGTTCGTGTTGGACGACTTGCAAGGGAAGGCTGGGAGGCAGAGTTCGATGGTGGCGTGCTGCGAGGTAAAGTGACGGACGCGGTCGGTGAAGTATGCACGACCGCATGCCTGCCACTGGTCGTCCTTGCCCTGGTACCTCAAGAAACTGTCGAACAGGTTGACAATGTTTTCCGTGACTTCCAAGGGCTCGCCTGGTGGCAGCTTCACCGATTGTGCGTCGCGAATGGCAAAGTCGGCTTGGTCGAGAAGGAGACGGGCGAAGAAGTGCTCGAATTGTGGAGTGAGGGTGTTGTGCCGAGATGAGGTGTCGAGGATGATTCCCGATGTGTTGTTGGATGAGGTACCACGCTTCTCGTAAAGCCTCGAGCCCTGGAAATTATCGTCCAGATCCGCAGAGTCGAAATCTGTCTGGCTTGGTGTCGCAGCGTTTCGGCTGGGTAGGCGCTGCTTGATCGAGGACCAGTGCGTCTGGACTGCCACTTTGGACGGGCCGCTGCAGTACAGCAGCTGTCCTTGACCGTCGTGGACGAAGGAGGCCTGGAAGCGGTGAAAGATGGAGTTGCCGTCGTTGGAGAACTCCATGATGTATGGTATGCAATAATAAGGGAGATGGTCTGAAAGGGTATCAAGAAGTGGAATTAAGGTATTAAAGTGTCAGTGCGGCGTGTGTTTGATCGGATGAAAAAGATGAGGAAGCGAAGACGACGTTGCTGTTTTAAACTCGGATGGACCGAAGAAGCTGATGGTGCTCAGAGGTCTTCTGTGATGTTGCCTTCTCTCATAGGACGGGGCGCAGGATGCATGTTCGGATGGCTCGTCTTCGATTATCGTTGGACATGTGAGAAAATCAAGGCAGGCTGCAAGTCTGGTGACAGTCAGGCAGCACAGCTCGGCACAGCGGAGGACAGACGAGGTGAGGCGATGTCGATGTCGGTGTCGATGGCGAGGGTAGGTTGCGCCGCGGAGCCGCAGTCTATCGCCAGCGTGCTGTGACAAAAAATATCCCCAAGAGGCTTGAAGGAAGCGAGAACGTCCGAATGCAGCACAAAGCCACCCACTCGGTCGGAACGTACAAGTACGCGCAAGAGTAGTGGGTGATGGTCGTGCAAGGTATGGGATCACCGAGCGTCCGAGATGGAGGCGTGACCAGACTTGGAAGGAGAACGAAGCCATGAATGTGCAAGTACCGCAGCAGGGCTGGGGGCTAGCGGACAGACCATACCATCCTTGCCTTGCATTATGCATGGGAGAAGATGAGGGCCTCTCACGAAAAAAGAAGGCCCTTGTTGTTGCGGTCGTGGTGGTCGAGGTGGTCGGTCGTGGTGGTGGGAGATTCGACTTGTCGGATGTCGGACGCAAAGCCAGGGTATCTAGTACAGAGTGACATTAGAATCACGAGGGTACGTACCTTGCCCCACTGCGTACAAGTGAGGTAGGTGCTGTATTGAGGTACTTCGACCAAGTACCTCGAAGCTGTACTTTTGACGATGTACGTGAAATCTGGAAAAGATACATCGACACAAGGCCCACGCTCGTGCGATTGAAGTGGAAACGGTATCCTTCTATTGGTCCGCCTCATCAGCCCTCGTCGATGACGGGGACATGGCCGTCAACAAGCCTCTTGGCACCCGCGAATAGATCATACGCTCTGAAATTTACATGCATTAAATCCCACCAACTTGCGCGAAGCGGGAGCGGTGCAGCGAACGCCTACACTACGGACGCGTACTGCCCAACAGTATACTCCGCACTAACGATACAGCTGCTACGGAAGCTCAATGAGAATAAGATCACCGTGGAGAAACATGGCGAAGCCACCCCCACTGTCTCACTACGTAGTATGAGAGGTCCAGGGAACCTGTCCTTCGCCAAGAGGTCCAGGCCAGCCTCGTATGCCCTCGGCACCGCTGCCTGTGCTGTACTTTGAATTTGACTTGCACCAGGTTCTGGCAACGAGGGCAGACAACGTGGAGAGCACGCCAGAGCTCACGGCCATCTCCATCCCACTCTGTTCGACAAACGTCCTGATGACCTGCTTCTCTGCAGCACCCGCTCGAGCCCGCAGCCTAACCCAGCCTCTGGGATCGGCCAGAGCTCGCCGCATGTCGCACCACATGTGCATCCCAAGCGGCTCTTCCTTCACCGGTTGATGCGACGAAAGATGGGACCTGTTACGGGAAAACCTGGACATTGCAACGCAAACATCTATTTGGAGCAACAAAAGCACCTCCGCGGTCTCACCTCGCCTCTCGCACACAAGCTGGCGTACACGTGTAGTGTATCGGAGGGGACCGCAACATGAGAAAGCCATCACCAGGTCATCCTGTCCTCGCTCGGTGAGCGTCAACACGCGAAAGGAATTTCGGAATCTCACCGCGCAAACGTCCTTGCGAATCCCCCCCCTACTATCTTACTTGTTGTGACCTAGTCGTGGGAGCGAGTCAGCTGTAGATCGGTGGAGCAAACAGGCATCACGAAATTCAGGGCGACGTGACATTAGCCCCGATCCTGCCCGCCGGACGAGCCTTGTCCGCTAGCTGTCAAATCGGTGAGAGCGACGTTGAACATGACTAGCTCATGCCTGACATACAGAGGTCACGGGCCAGCGCTCGCTGTATGTGCTACGCGACGGGGACAATCACCGTATCGTTATACGACTTGGTCGCGAAGCGCTACTCCGTACGGAAACTGTTCATCACGTTCGCCGTTGGGTATCAGGCAAATGCGTTGCCCCCGATACCAGAGGTCGAACTCCTGTGCTGCTGGAAACAGGAGAGTTCGGCCAGCAGGCGGACCTCCGCAAGCCACGAGACTCGGCTCGCGCACGCCTGATCCGACGGTTCGATCTGAAAGGACCGACCCTGGCCAAGGTGTCTCTCGGCTTCGGCTTCGTCGTTCCACTATCCGGCGGTTCTCCCGCCCAGCTGCCGCCGTTCTCAAATTTAGACCCTACAGATGCATTCGAGGGACCGCTTGGTTGGGATAGATGATGCCAGGCCGCCGTCGCCCGTCGACGTCGCGGCATTGAACCCGTGCTCCATCATTCATCCACGAACCCCATCGGGAATACTAGCCGCACGTGGGGTCGGGGCTAAGCTAGGCCACTCTGTGCTTCCATCTATAAAACTCCGGTTCACTCCGTCGGTGCGAGCACTAATCTCAGCCTTTTATACGGTTGGCGAAGAGGTTTGTCCATGTTCGTACCTTAAGTCAGGCGCGGACGAGAAGCGTCGCCACGACTTCGATGTTCATGTTGAATTACCATCGTCTTTCTTGTAGTTTACTGTTAGTCAGTAGTCAGTTAACCATGGACGAAGTCTAGAACGTATTTACACTTTACAGTGAGTAGGTTTAGGTAGTGGGTCCGAACCTTGTTGAAGCTTGTCAGGCCACAGCAGAGAGGGGGGGCACCGGGGGCCCATCGGGTCCCCCGTAAGAGAACACCGGCGCCCGGAATAATGGTTATTCCGGGCGGCGAAGCTTAAATACCAGTGTGGAGCAGCAGCTAAGTGAGGGGAAAAATAAGTTCAAATAGTTATATAGTATAACGCCTACCTATTTAGAGATCCTATTACTTAATATAAATTCAGTCTGATATATTTAAACTTCTACCTACTCTTAAGTATACTAATTAGTAGGATTATAATAATATTATATATATAAATTACTTAAATATAGTATATTATTAATAGCTTAAGAGAGTTAGATATAAATAGAGAACTAACCTCTATAGTAACTAATAGTAATATTAATAACTTTAGAGAGTAGTAGCTTCCCCAGAATAATAGTAACCTTTCTAAAATAGAATTTAATTAATTAATTAAGAAAGAAATAATAAAATTAAGAAAAAAGTAGAAATTAGAAAAACTAATAGCTTTAAGAAGAGAAGAAAATATAGAAGAGGGAACTACTAGAGGCTTTACTATTTCTAATTTAAAGTCTAAAAAGTAAAGAGGAGACTTCTTAGTGAAATAGTTTATCCTTATTTATTATAAGGGAGGCAGCTAGTCTAACCTTAATAACTTCCTATTTAAACTTAGAGGATAGTTTACTATAGTGGAAGATAATTTTATAGTAGATAAAAATAAAATCTAGTATATAAGTTTATACCTTAAAAATATTACCTTCTACTACTAGATTAAGTAGATTTCTATTATATATAATAATAATATTAAGTAAGTTACTTAGTTAACTATAGAGGAGTAGCTTAAATTAAGTATAGATAATATTAATATTAGGATTATTATTATATTCACCCAGTTAGATATTATATAGTAGAAAATTAGTTAAACTTACTAATAGTTTATTAATACCTATAAGACTATTAAGACTAAATGTCTAGATATCTAGCTAGAGAGGCTCTATATTATTAATATTATTAACTACTTACTACTAAAGTTAAAAAGAATAATCATAACTAGAAGCCTCCTAGTGTGAAGGGCTGGACCTAAGCTTATTTAACTGGAAGGTGGCGTAAAATACTATTTATTTAGAACTAAGGAGTAAAAGAGAAGCTTTTATAGGTGCGTGGAAAAGTCTGTATATATAATACTATATAGAGCCTACTAGAGCTCCACTCGGGCGAGGGAGTTAGCTTTAGATATCTAAGTATAATTCTAGCTGGATATTTAGATATAATTTATAATATTACCTCCCTCCTCTCTAGCTACTACTGTGATGGGGTTAGGCCTGTAAATAGGCCCATTTACATAACACAAGTAGCCTCACAAGCATAAATAGCCAGATTCATCACAGACAGATAGAAGGAATCAACTTCTCTTCTCTTCAGAATCCAAAACCTACTATTCAGATCAGCTTAGCTTTTAGACTATAGATCTGTAAATATAATTCTATACTTTTAAAATATTCTTTTAATATTTTCTATCTGTTTTTGCTTCTCTCAGGTTTTATAGCTGGGAGTAGTTAGTTAGTTTTAGTCTAGATAGGCTCTCTCAGTTATAGCCTATTTTAAATAATATCTAAAAGTAGATTATTTTACTCTTAATCTTTAAAGTTAGGATAGAGAGATACTTCTATACTACCTTAATAAATAAATATTAATATAATATAATAAAAATATAATATATTATCCTACTATTAAGAAAAAATATATAAATAAGTATAAAAACTAGAAAGATTACTAAAGAAAGCTATTTACAGATTTATACTAGAAATAAGAAGACTAAGTAATAGCTACACTTATACTCTCAAAATTAGTAGATACTCTAGAGACCCAGAAAGTATTTAGTAACTAATATTTATATAGTTTCACTAAATAAACTTTTATAACTTTATATTATAAGATTATTATCAGTAGGGTATTTATAGACCTAGCTTACAGGCAGACTAGGAATTACTCTACTAGATATAATAGAAAATAATAATTATAATAATAATTACAGAATAATTAAGAAGGTGATCCTACTAAGCTGATAAATATAGTAGGATTAATCTATTTATCTGAAGATTAGTAAAGGGATAAATAAATAGACTATTTAAATACCTCTAATATAGAGAAGACAGCTAGGTAAAAGGAAGACCACTATAATTTAAATACCTCTAATATAGAGAAGATAGCTAGATAAAAAGAAAGATTACTATAACTTAAATACCTCCTTTTTAGAAAAGATAATATATAAAGATAGTTATATTCAGACTTTTAGATACCTCTAAAGAAGGAGAAGATAGATAATATTAGAATTACTATAAATTACTAATCTATTAAGGTTTTTAGAAAGATTAATTAGTAGCTTTATATAGAATTAAATTGAAATATTATATAAATAGTCCTAAGTGAGACTAATAATAATATCTTAGTAGGACTAATAACTTAACAAAAGGAACACCTATTAAGTATTAAGTATATAGTAGAGAAGATACCTCAGGATCCTAAGTTTAAGATCTAAATTCCAGTAATAATCTTATCCTTAAAAACTTAGTATTAAGATATAATAATTTAATAATATATATATAATAATAATAATAAAAACTTTACTTCAGATAATATTTACAGATCCACACTTTAGTTATTATATTTATTTAATTATTTTCTTTTCTTAGTCTGGATCTTCTCTTTTCTTACTACTAAAGCCTCTTTATTCTCTATTTCCCTATAATCTTAATAACTTTAATTTATAATTTTATCTCAAATAGTATAAATATTCACAGATTAAGTTAAGTAATAGAAATATAAAAAGAAAGATATTTCACCTTTAATAAATCTAAATAATTATAATAAATACCTACTTTTTATACTATAAAGTAGACTTAACATTTTTAAATAAGCTAAATATAATAATTTATATTCGCTAAATTAGTATATTTACAGACTCAGTATAATAGCTAATACTATCTATTAAGGTTTCTAAACTTAATACAGCTAGGATAATAATAAGTAGTATTCACAGGCAAACTACTAAGTTATAAAACTTATTATTTTTCTCGAGAGAGATATATAGAAGCTTCCAGCTGATAAGATACAACCTAGAACCTTAGGGAGGAAAGATAACTCTACTTACGAAAAAGATATTATACTAAAAACGAAAATATAATATATACTTATTACTAAAAGGATTTCCTTATTTATTTCTTTTTTCTTTCTTCTAGTTT
>MASP02000180.1:0-79135 GCA_001693025.2 Colletotrichum lindemuthianum | reverse complement strand
ATTATTTATTATATTAATAAACTCTTTAAAAGCTGAAGTTACTTCTTTAGAACTTTTAGTTCTTAATAATTTTCCGTAGATAAATTTACTATATTTACTACTAAATAAGATAAAGCATTTATAGTAATTATAACTTTCTAGAGATATAGGTTTATAAAAATTAAAACTAATATAATTAAGATATTTAAACTTCTTAAAGTTATTAGAATCTCTATTTACTTTACTAGTAAACTTACCCTTAAGGTAGATTTTACAGATAGATAGTTTATTGTTTTTACTATACTTATAACTTATATTATTTATAGTACTAGTAAGTAACTTAAGAATATTACTAGTATAACCTATTCGATTATACTATAGTTCTAAGTTACTAATATTGTTATTAATAGTAGTATGAAGAATTAAATCTTTACTAACAGAAAGTTGAAATTTTTAAAGGTTATTAACTTTAGTTTCTATAAGTAATAACTTATCCCTCTTTATATTAAATAATATTAGTTTATTAAAAAGATAGATAATATGTTTATAATATTAAGTCTAGATTAACTTAATAAATTAATATCTAACTATAGTATATAATAGTGATGTTTCAAAAGATATTTAATATTATTTAAAGTAATTTTTAAATTACCTTTCAGAGTTGAAATAAATTCTTTTATATTATTCTACTTAATAGATTTAATAACCTTTATTTTATTAACTAAAAGAGAGTAATCTTTAACTATATAAATAGTAGTATCAGTATTAATAAAGAAAGAAATAGTATTAATCTTATTATTAAAACTAAAACTTCCAGTTTCTTAAATCTTTTCAGAAATTAAAGAGCCTAAAGTCTTATTAGTATAAGTTTTTAAAAGAGGTTACGTAAGAATTATATTTATAAACTTAATTTCCTCTTTACCCTTTTCCTTATCTTCTTTAATAATTTCTTTAATAGTTAAATTAAGTTATATAAGATCTTTAGTTATAAAATTAGAGATCTTTTTAATATTATTGTTATCTATTAAAAGAATATTTACTCCTTTAGAGTTATTATTCTTATTCTTTTTATCCTTCTTTTTTTCTTATTAATAGAAGCAGAAGAAGAAAAGCTTTTATTTTTTATAGCTTTTATCTAGCTAGAGGCTTTTTCAGAATAAACATTAAAATAGTTCTCTTTAGTGTAGTTAGTCTTTTTATAGTAATTATAGAAGATATCTTTCTGTTTCTTCCAGAGTCTTTTACCCTTATTAGAAGACTATTTAGTAACCTTTTTCTTAAAACTCTTCTTAGTTATAAAATTAACTAAAGAAGTATATATTTTTCTTCTAAGTGTATCTAATAAATTAGAGAATAAAGAATCTAACTTATAAGAATCCTTATTAAATCTAAAGTTTTAAGTAATAATAATAATAAAACCCTCATAACTCTTATCTAGACTATTTAGAAAATATATAATAACTACTTAATCTAGTAATTTAACTTTATTATAGAATAGGTTATTAATAAGTTCTTTTATCTTATTAAGATACTCTTCTATAATCTTAAAATTACTAAGAGTAATATGAAAAAGTTCTTTATAAGTAAGAAACTAATTAGAAAAACTAATAAGCTTATAAAGTTTTTTTTTAAATAATTAAATATATTATATATATTAGTATTATTCTTCATAACTCTTAAAAAGCTATCCTTATAGTTTCACTATGTATAACTGATAGCTTTATAGTATTAAATAGAATGACTCTTATTAATAGGTTTAGTTAAATCTATAAATATATTCTTACTAGTAAGTAAAACCTTTATTTAGATAGACTGAATATTATAATTCTGAGTTTCTTTTAACTTAGGGAAAAGGTAGGATTTAGAGTTTCCTATAATCTTTAAAAATCACTTAAATATATCAAGTAGTTATTTAATAAAGAATTAATCTAGATTCTGGTATAGAATTAAAATACTTATAGATAAGCTCCAGTAGAATATTATTAATCAGTAAGGTTGATAGATAAATTGCCTAACAGTTAATCTGAAACATTAATATAAAAACTATAACTAGTAGAGATCCAGAATTTAAATCTTATAAGAGACTATTTTATTAATAGTCTAGTAGACTATATAACTTAGTTTATAATAGTTTTAGTAGACTAAAAAAGATTTCTAATTTATAAAGGCTTTAGTAAACTTAGAATATTCTAGTTTATAGAAGGTTTAAGTAAATTTAGAGAGTTAGTTTATAGAAAGTTTTAGTAAACCTGAAAGCTAGTTTATAGAAAGTCTTAGTGAATCTAAAAGCTAGTTTATAGAAGGTTTTAGTGAATCTAAATATAAAAGATCTCAGCTTCTACTATACAACTATCTCTTTTCCTAGCCTAGCAGTAAGCTTACTACTCGAACTAATATAATCTTCTTATAGATTTATCCAGTATTAAACTAATTAATTAATATAAAGATTCAGTTAGTTATTAGCTGAAGTTAAAAAAGGAATAAGCTGTGAAGCTTTATAAAGATAGTTGAGAGAGGTTTTTCAGAGATACATAAATAAAGGGAGACTTAAGGTTAGTTAATATAATCTTTAGTATAACCTAAATAGGTATCAGTAAAGATATAGATATTAATATTAATAGAAGATAAAGATTAGTAGATAAGAAACTAATAAGAATATATAATTTAAGCTTATAATCTATTAAATTAGTATAGAAAACTAGTAAATAGGTTAAGGGAAATGAACACTTAATAAATTATAGAAGAATAGGGAATTCAGAATAATATCTAAAAACAATACTAATATTAGTAGAAATAGTAATAAAGATAGGAAGTTCTAATTCCACTAAAGGTAGAAAGCTTCCGGGTATATCTATTAAAATAGAGTTTTTTTTCAGAAACGTTAACCTTATATATAACGAATAAACGGAATCTATTAATATACAGACTACTATATAATCCGTTTATCAAATTTTCTGATATTAAGGTTTAACTAGTTTAGAGTATAATTTATATAGGCTATATAGCCTAAAGTCTGATACTTAATTTACTAGAATAAATAGAAAACATAGGGTTACGAGAGTAAAGTAGAATACTTAACCCTTATTTACCTAATACAGGGTACTTGGAATAAAAGGAGTAATAGCAAAACAGCTATAACTCTAATATATTATAAGCTTATTAATAATATTCTCAGGGTAGTATATAGTTATAATAGCTTTAAGTTACCTATTTCTACTTAGAAGCTATCCAGAGGATCCCTTGGAAGATATTATAATTTTATCTCTTTAGGTATTTCTTGCTAATTTACAGTTAAGTAATAGTAATAAATACCAGTAGTAATTAAACTACTAATTAGTGTTAGTTTATAACTGGTAAGTATTTATAATTAATTAATTTATTTTAAATTAGTTATAACTGGTAGTCTCTAATTATTTATATCTAAAACTATATTATAGTATATATATAGACGCCGCGCGCTATTGGAATTAATCCGTAGGATAATTCCTCTCATCTAATTAGTTAAATTAAGTGGAGTAACTGGTAAGTAATCTATCGCCATAGCTTTTACTATATTAATATTGAGTTAACCTTATATATATAGAAGTAAAACCTATAAGAATATTATACTTAAAAGTCTTATAATAATTAACTACTATTTTACTTTAGAAAAATAACTTAATAACAACCTTTATAGAATTTCTTAAACGAAACCTAAATAAACGTCTATTTTAACTATAATATCATAATAATTCTATAAGTTATATATTTTAGCTTCTAATAAGGAGGAATCATTATTAGAACTCTATATATATACTCTTTTTAGTAACATTACTTACATATATTTCTATAAATAGTATATTTGTTTAGTATAAAATATACTTTTAAATAACTGTTTCTATAGTATTTTAAGACTCGTAACTACTATATATAATTAAAATATAATACTTAGTATATATTAAGTATAACTAAGTAATGCGTTATACACTATACTAAGCTTTGTTTAGTATAGTTTAGAGTAGGTTTAGGGCTCTAGAGACTCTATTCACTATATAGAATTTAGCTAGTATAGATTCTTCCTCTTATATGTATTATTCCGGATACCTTTAAGCTGATAATTACTATTAGAGATAATATACTCTAGGGGCAGAGTTTAAATTATTTAAGTTTTAGGTAACTATACTATGTCCACAGACTTCGCCCTACTTAAACCGGCTGAAATAAAGTCTGACGTGGTATGTATAGCTATATTTAGTTATATAGAAAATGTACCGGATTTTGGCCTACAATTATATAAACTAATTAAGAGTGTTGTTATTACTAAAAAGCCAACATACTAAAAAGTATGTATTAAAATAATTCTATATATTTAAATTACTAAGATATCTATTGAAAATATATCTTTGATACTTCAGAACGCTAACTAGTAAAGTATTTAATATAATATCTTTTAGATAGAAACTAATGTTTATGACTTATAGAATTATGTTAACCTTAAGGTGAATATTTCAAATATGTCTTCTTTTAGAGATTTCTTAAAAGCTATTTATATATATCTTTCCTCAAATAAAATATAGTGAACTACTTAAAAGTAATATTTCTGAGGTTTCAACTGCTTCTGGTATTATTACTACATTTAGCTCTATAAAGCTAATCTATCCTAAGAAGTTTTAATTTCTACGTAAGGTCTCTAACATAATTTATATCCAGAAAGTTATGAATCTTACAGAAAAACCACCTAAAGATTATATAGTTATCTATAATCTCTATATTGTAAAGCCCTAAATTATGTATATAAGTAATTAAATTAAGTCTATATAATAATGTAGATTCTTAAGTATATAAGTAGAATACTTTGATATTAATATTATAATATAGATAAGACTTCTAATATAAAGGTAACTAATTTCTATAGATACTTTAGTATTTTAAATAACCTCCATTTTTAGTATATAGTTACTATATACTATAATATATTGTAGTTCTCTCAACTTCAGTATTTTATTATAAGAATAGTAACTAGAATATAATTTTAGAAGTAGTAAGATACTATATATAAAGCTACAATAGTTAGTTATATATCTTCTATCTTAGGGATATCTTAAATTATAAATATTATACTCTTTCTAATTTACCTCTTAATCAAAATATATACCTAAAGATATATATTTACACTTTGTAGTTACTTAAATATAATACTACTAAATAAAGTTACTTTATTGATTGTAGAGGCTATACAGTAACTTCCTGAAGCTGTTTAGTAAGGTAAAATAGCTATAAAGTATTTAACATTACCTTAGGGGCTATAAATAGTAACTTAAATTCTCAAAGTAGCAAAAAACACTTTAATAGCTTAGATATCTTTATATTCTTTTACGTATAGCTAAAACTATCTACTATAATACTATTATTTTATGTATTTAGTATTAATACAAAAAAGCTAGATACTAAATACTATAATAAAAAAGAGCATTAAATAGTAAATAAGTTTAAACTTAGATTTCTTTAAAAGAATTCACAATTTTAGATAATAGTAATTATATGGCTAGCTTTCTAACTAAAGTAACTATAATATTATATAGTAACTTTACTATATAGAGGAATCTTAATTTAGGTAATTTACGTATTTCTTTTAAGATAGTAAGTATTATATTATCTTCTATAAAGCCTCCACTGGAAATTATATTTAATATAGTATTGAATTAGTATTTATTAAGATTTATAAAGATATTCAGACTTATATTGTAATGTTCTTAAGAAAAGAAGATCAAACTATATATCTATAATATTGTTTTCTATATTCCTTCAGCTATAAATCTTTTTTTCTTCTAGTAGTTATAGAAGTAGGACTACTAGTAAAATACTAAGCTGAATTACCTCTCTTTATTATAAAGAAGTAGATATTTTAAGCTTACAGCTATTGATACTTAATATAGCTAATGAACTCTGAAATATTATATATTTTATAAAAGATTAAATACTATAGTAGTATAGTTATTATAATATAAGCTTTTCTCCAGATACACTTACTACTAGAGATATATTATAGAGATTATTTAAAGATTTCTAAGAGATAATAAATAGCTTTAATACTAATAGCTAGATACTTCTGGAAGAAAGTCTCTTAACTACCTTATTTCAGTTATAGATAATATATATTATATATAGTTACTTAAGATATAATAAGTAGTAATTTACCTAGAGGTTATATAAAGGTTATAATATTAGTAAACCTAAACAGATTATTTACTATATAGAGTATAAATATATTTGATATACTACCTCTAGAAAGTATATTATATTTTACCTTTATTTATATTACGAAGATTATAGTAGGTATATCTCTTTTTAATATTTATAAGTAAAATTACTAATTGCTTATAGTATTTTTATCTAATATATTATATTAATATATCATATTAATATTATTATAAGTATTATATCTACTAACTTTGTTTTACTTCTTAAATACTAATATAATATTAATATCAAGGTCTTTGAGTTCAATAATAAGATTTCTAAATAGAAGAGACTAAAGGCTACCCTAACTACTTAATATATTTACCTTCAGCTATTGATATTATATATATAAAACTAAAATAGGTGTGAAAAGTATGTTAAAGCTATTATTAAAGCTTACGTAAAAACCATATAGTAAGGAAGTAAACTATCTTATAATTTCTAGTCTGAAATCTTATAAGTAATAGTATTTCTTCATAACTATATACTAATAAGCTTTTTAGGCTGGTAAATATTATACTAGAAACTTTATAAAGTTAGTTAGAAAGATATTATTATAAGGCTAGATTTAGCCTATCTTTATATATATAGCTATAAGTTTTTTATGCTTTCTATAGATATAAAGCTTGAAGATAACTACTTGGTTTACTTTAAGAAATAGACTTCTATTAGCTTTTTATTTAGCTATACTTTAATTAATTAGTTTTAGATATAAAGTCTTTCATAAAATAAGGTCATGATAATTTAAAATATATATTTAATATAGTAGTTTAACATCTAGCTGGTTCTTACTATTTTAGTAAGAGTGGTAGGCAGAACACTAAGAAATAATACATAATACATTCCTAATACATAATACATTACATATTACATATTACATATTACAAATATAAATATATAATATATATTTGTAACATATTAGATTTTATTTGTAATATATATATTTGTATTTGTAATATAATAGACTTAAACAAAATATACTTATATTATAATTTAAATGTATATAACGTGGTGAATAAGTAAGTAAAACAGATAAGCAAGTGAAATATAAAACCGCAACCACTTTATAAATAGAACCTAAAAGCAGCATTAAAACTATTAAATTAATTAAAACTACTTTAAATCCTCTTTCTCTAATATTTCTCTATTTACTGGATATATTTATATATTATAATCTATATTTCTATAGATACTATACTGCCGTTAGTCTATCTTAATTCTCTATTAGTAACTATTACTTCAGTATATGTCTTTCTTAATTTAAGCTGTAGCCTCTCTCTATAATTAAATACCCTCTATATTTACTATAATAAAACTTCCTTCTTATCTAACATATATTCTCTTAATTTTCTAATATTAACTAAGTAGATTATTCTACTCTTGAAGAATATTATTCTCAGATTTTAATAAGGTAATTTAGTATATAAATCTATATACTTCCTTTAATAAATATTTTACAGCTTTGATAATCAACGTAAATAAGCTATTTCAATAGCGGAAGATTTGATGTTTAATAAATTCTAATTAAGAAGATATCTCTATTAGGTTATTTAATATTTAGAAAGTCTAAGGTGGTAATAATATTAGGAGGAACTATAGGGATATTAGAATATATAACTTAATATTAAGTTTTAAAAGTATATTTTTGGTGTTTAAAGAAATAAGCTTAGCTCCTCTAAAACCTTCCTAAGCATTTTTAATTATTAAAGCTTATATAAAAACCTTATAAAATATAGGGAAGAAGCTTTCTTCTATAATATAGATATTACCCCAGTGTATTTTATCCTTGATTTATTAATTATATACTATTTTCAGAAGCTTAAAATATCTAATATCTAAAAGCTAAAGTAGATAAGATAAATAAGTTAATATATAGAGTGTAATAATATTATTTTCCTTGCAATATATCTTAAAGTTTATAAAGTAGTAACTTTTATACCTATTAATAATAAGGGGGCGGTAACTACCTTATATGTATAGTTTTATATACTAATTAAAATGCTAGAGTTAATCTAAGCCTCTTCTGTTTATTATACATCTATTTTCAGATATTATGATAACCTAGTTGCGTGGAAGATCTATTTATATATACTATATAGAGAGGTAATATTACCCTATAATAATAATAATATAGTGGAATACTATAGCCTGACAAACTAATAGCCTAAATAACTGTAACCTACATATGATTACCAGGCTGCATCATTTTTATATTTAAGGACTTTTTGGTATTTATAATGTTTTCTATTACTAATATAAGTTAACTTGTAATTTCTATATAAATATAGTGAAACTTAATTTGCTTTTATTAGTAAATAATCTTAATGTTTTAATTGAATATAGCTAATATATAAATAATAATAATATAAATATAAATATATTTAGTATAGCTATATAATATCCAAAACCTTAGTAATTATCATGTTATAATATTCTAAAGTATTTACTCACTAATATAGTGTATTAATATAAGGATATTATCTAATATATAACTAATTTCTAAATTTATTAGGTTAATATAGTATATTATAGAATAGTAGGTCTTCCTCCGCTGTAGGGTTGAATATCACAACTGGGGGCATAATTGTCCACGATAATAGGTAATTTTATTACCGTTTAAACTAGTTGTGAGCTAGTATTAGTATGAATGCTGTTGCCGGGTAAATTTTATAGTTAGAACTATATATAGGGTGAAGAGCTTAGGTACTACTATAGATACAAAGCAAAAGTAACTAAATATTATAGAATAGTT
Source organism: Colletotrichum lindemuthianum (assembly GCA_001693025.2). Taxonomy (NCBI): domain Eukaryota; kingdom Fungi; phylum Ascomycota; class Sordariomycetes; order Glomerellales; family Glomerellaceae; genus Colletotrichum; species Colletotrichum lindemuthianum. Next base: position 70,185 of record MASP02000180.1, on the reverse strand, counting down.
AGATAATTTTCTTCTGAATATATAAAGTCTATCTATTAACATTAATATTTATAATATTATTTAAATTCTCTAGAAGATATTAATACCTCCAGCTATAGATATTATAATAGAATATTTAGTTTCCGCTATAATATTTCCCTGGCTGCAGGTAGCTATATATATTTAAGGGGAATTTCGGTTTTATTATATAATACTAAGAATAGTTTGAATATAGAAAAGCAATAGATTATAGAATACCTAGCTTTTATAAGCCTTCTATTTTATTCTATTTTTAAGAGATTTATAAAGTCTTAACCCTATAACTTTAGTAGTTACTTTCAGCTGTATATATTAAGCTTTAGCCTTACTGAAACCTTCGCTATACAGATTATTATTATAAGGCTTTCCTCCACTATAAAGTTAAATATTATGACCAATAGTATAATTATCTATAATATTAGGCAATTGTATTACTATTTAAATTAGTTAGAAGCTGGTACTAGCATAAATCCTATTCCGGGATATAATTTACAGTTAGAACTATATATAAAGTAAAGAGCTTAAATACCACTATAGGTATAAAGCAAAAGTAACTAAATATATATTCTTTTAGTAGCTTTATATTATAGTAAGTTAATGAGTAAGATACTATTACTATTTCAATAACTTAAGTAAAGTGTTTAATATTATTATAAGTAATATAAGAAGTTATCTTCACTAGTTATCTTATTATTATAATATAAGTAAATCTTACAATAAATACTTTTAGTGGAGGTAGAGTATGTAAGTTTTATAAAGTAATCTAAATTCAGTATAGTAACTAGTAGATAATGTATTTTATAAATACTAAAATAATATAATTATATATAAGGCTATAGTATATAGATACTTATAATAATTGGCTAAAATAAGAAGCTTAATAAGAATATTTTAGAATAATATATATATATTTAGGAAACCCTATAGCTAATAGCTTTATAAAGTCTCTCTAAAGCTACTAATTTGGTATTTATATTACTAAAATTAATATTACTAATTAGTTGAATGATCTAAGAGTATAGTAAGAAAAAGAACTTTAAGAAAGCTTATTTAATATTTGAAGATTATTAGAGGCTGGCTATAAGAGGTAACCTAGTGGTACCTAAATAGTATTATAATAAACTTAAAGAGTTTATATCTATAGTGAAAACTTTTTACTAAACTATAGGAGTGGTAGCTTTGTAAAACCTATATAGCAGTATTTTATATAAGCTCTAAAGCTTAGGTTTATAATATACCTCCTGCTAACTTTCCCTCTATTACTATAGTAATAGTAATTATTAATAGCCTTATAACTATATTACTAGTTACCTAATTACCTAAGTAAATTCAGCTAATAGAAAAATATATCCCTCTAATATTAGATAGCTTAGTTAATAGAAAGGTTTATACTACTATCCCCCAGATTATTTCCTAAGTAATTCTATATTATAATTCCTTTTCGCTTTATAATTACAAAATATATTCTTCCCTTCTATATTATAACTATCTTTTTCTTTCCTTAGATAACCTACTTACCTCCTCCCTATACTTCTTATTATATTATTAATTTACTATTATTTTACCTCTATTTTCCTATCATTACTACTTCCTCCTACCATATTAGTTACTTCTTCTGCTAATATTAATTCCCCTAATATTAATTATAACTACTATTTTCCCCCCAGTAAGGCTACTTCCTATACCTATAGTAACTATATTATTAAAAGTAATTCTAATAATAAAGAAAACTAACTTCTCTAAATAGTTAAGTTTACCTACCTTAACTATCACTCTAAATATAATAAAAGTAAGTTTACCTAAGATTATATTCTAAATTAAAGTTCCTCTTACTATAAATACTTAGTAATAAAGTTAAAATATAAGTAGAAATTATATCTCTTTACTACTAGCTTTAAATTATATACTACTAGCCACTAAGTTAACTACCTAATTACTTATAGTAATTATATTACTATCCTTACTATTTCTACTATTAATAAGGAAGGTAACTTTAAAAGCTACTATATTACTATTTTTTTACCTACCTTCTCCACTATAGTTTAATATTATAATAAATACTTCTAGTATATCTAGTAGATGTCCTCTACTTATATTACTATTATATTTACTATTCCTTCTTCTTATACTAAAAGCAGTATCTTACTTACTACTATTTGTACCTCTAAGTAGGTAATTACTAACTTTAGTAATATTATATAGATAATAGTAAGTTTTCTTTTCTTTCTTTCTTTCCTTTCTTTTCTAAACTATTTTACTAACCTCTTTCTAGTAGAATATTATTATATACTCTAATAGCTATATTACCTCTTATAATTACTATAGTTATATTCTTAATTCTACTGAAACTAGTTTACCTATTTACTGCCTCTATATTCTTACTATTCTCCACTCCCACTAATAATATTTCAGCTAATAGTTAGCTATATCTATCTCTATTAAGAATAATAATAAGAAGAATAAAGACAATAAGGAGAAGTTTATAAATATAATAAAGAAGAGAAAGAAGAAGAATAATCTTTTTATTAAGAAGTAGTTTTATAGTTTTATATTTATATAATTTAGAGGTTATTTCACACTCTATTTACAGCCTATATAGCTTTCTATTATTAGTAAATTAATATTAGTTTATTATTTTCGTTAATATTTCTATATTATAATTTAAAATATAATACTACCTTATAATTAATAAGACTCTCTAAGAGTTTCCAGATTAATATATTATAGTCTCTCTATTTATTTTTGTTCTATTTCTACTCTAGAGTATTCTTTACTATAAGAATCTTCTTAACTTTATATTCCTCCTAGATTTCACTATTCTTTATTACTAAGAAAAAAATAAAGTTAGGATAAATATTTATATAATATTATAAAAGTAAGAAGATATTTTCAGTCTATTTAATAAGGTTGATATAAAATATTAAGTAGATACTAGAGGGTATATTTAATATAATATTAAGTAGACTTAGTATATTAATAATATAGTATTTATAAACTACTTAGTTAAGCTTCTTACTTAACTAATTTATCTTAATATATTATAAGGAAAATTAAACTTTATTATTAACTTAAAATCTCTCTACTACTTATTATATTTTATTAGCCTCTATCTTATTATACTACTATGTGTAAGATATTATAGCTTAGGCTAAAGCTATATCCTCCTTAAGGTAAGTAAGAAATATTAAGGTTTATTCTAAATTTAGGTTTATAGAGAACTTATTTATTATAGTATATAGAATAAATATTACTTTAAAGCTATTTAGAAGCTTATTAAAACTTACTTTAGTTATAAAAAGGTTTCTATTATTAAATACTAGCTAGTATATATTAATATATAATATAACTAGTCTATCTATGAAAAAGTAATATATATCTATAGAAATACTCAAATCTTAAATATTATCTACTTTATCCTACTATCTATCTGGAGGTACAATAATATTAAAAGAAGTTATTTAACTTCTATGGACTAATATAATATTAACTAAAAAATACTAACTTAATTAGACTTTTAGTTAATAATACTTAATATAGATAAACTATAGAACTACTATTATATATTCTAGACACACTCTATATAAACTTCTACTAATATAAATATTATAGCTTCTAACTAAAGATATTTAGAAAGCTAATTAATAATAATTAATAGAAATCTAGAATTACTCTCTATAGTAGAAAGTAACTTTATTATAAGGTTAATTAAAAATTAAAGCTAGAGTTTATTAAGAGTCAGGAGAGGCTATAAAAGTTCCTAGTAGTATTTCTAATCCTCATAAAAATACTGGTAGATATTATATATCTTAATAAATTACTTAATATTCCTTAATATTCTATCCTAAGACTAGTTCTATAAAGGTATTATAAATATTAAGTTAATATTAGGATAACTTAAGATAAAAGAATTATAAACTATTTAAAAGATTACTATAGTAAGTAGCTTATACTTAGGAATCTAAATTTTACCTTAGTATAATAGTATACTATCTAACTTTACTAAATAGTTAGCTATCTATATTTTAGTATCTACCTCTAAGGAGAATATTTATACTACTTATTAAACTATATCTTAGTAGATCTTATATATTAATATTACTAAAGTCTTTTGGTTCTAAAATACTAGTAGTATAGTATTCTAGAATATTATATATCTATCTAGTAGTTTAGTAGTATTTCGCTAATAATTTTTAACTACTAGTGTGATTTCTTCTCTATCTCTATCTATTTCTATCTACTAAATTAAAATTATAGACAGTAATCTAACTATATCTACTATATTAATCTATAGGGGATAGAGAATCTATATTAGAGGCTATAGTTTAGTTATATTATTTTATTTTCACTTTAATAAAGTATCCGGACACTCTACGAAGTAGCTTAAGTAGTATTTTAGAATAAAACTAAATTCTAATAGAGTTTCAGCTTACTTAACCTATTACTTTAAAATAGATTTTAGGTTTATAAAATATTCCAGAATCTTATAGTTAGAAAGAATAATAAAGAATTCTATTATACTCTATAATTCTACTAACTATATTTTTGAATATAATATAACTACTAATAGCTTTTTATTATAAATAATACAAATTTACTAAATTAGGGTTAGCTAAGCTGAATAGTAGGTTACTATCTATAGAATATTCTCTTTATCCTCTTATAATAAGTAACCTCCTAATATTACTCTAGAATAATTTACCTTTATTATTATAGATCTCTCTAGATTCTATTAGGTTATAAGTAACTTGAATATAAATATAATCTTAAGGGTGTTAAATACCTCCTGATAATCTTTATTTTACTGAAATAAAACTTTCTTCTATATTAATTATATAAGAGACTCTATTAGGCTGGAGAAGTAATTTATTAGATTATAATAGAAGTTTATAAATTTTAGGAAGCTCTAGATATTCTGAATATTCTTAGGAACTTTCTACTTCTGGATAGTCTTAATTTTCTTAGGGTTATATTATATTCTCCTTCCCACCTTAATAATAAAACTAAGATACTTAATCTTCTATACTGAGAACTTATATTTCTCTAAATTTAGGTATAGGCTAGCCTCCTTCAGCTACTCTAAAATCTACGTAACTTTAGCTTTATAATTAGCCTGTAAGTTATAACTATAAATAAGAATATTATTAAAGTATCCTATAATGAAATTATTAAGTATATTCTAAAGTATCTTATTAATATATTACTGAAATATAGTAAGTATACTAGTTAATCTGAAAAGTATAACTTACCACTTAAATAAGCTAAAATATATCTGGAAGGCTATCTTATCTTTATCTTCCTCTATAATATAGATTTTATAGAAAGTTACCTAAATATCAACCTTTATAAATTATTTCACTTTAGATAATAAGTAAAATATCTCTTTAATTAATAGTAAGAAGTAGTAGTTATAAATACTAATAGTATTAAGAGTGTGATAGGTAATATAAAACTACTACTTTCCTCCTAGCTTTTTAACTAGAAGGATAGATATCTCTATAGCTAAAAAGCTAGCTTATATTTAGCTTTTATTTATTAAGTTAGTAATCTAGTATTATACCTTAAGAAGATACTCTTATAGTATATTATAAAATAGTTTCTAAGGTAAATCTAGCTTAATTCTATCTAGATTCTTCTTAAGCTATATATAGTAATTAAGGATTTCTTAGTAGAGTAGAAAACTAGAGGCTTTTCCCTTATTAAATAGGTTTATAAAGGGAATATAGATTTTCAGTAAGATAGATACTAACTACTCTAAAATTACCAGTAATATAGTAGTAAAAGCTATATTAATTAATATTAAGTTAGTAGCTATCTATTAATAATTTCTTTCTTTTATATTAAATGATATAATTACTAATAACTTAATAGAATTAGTAAAGTCCTCTATATATTTATTCTTTAGGATATTACTAATAGCTAATATTATAAGGTTACTAATTATATTTATCTTTATTTTATTTCTTATACAGTTAAGAATAACCTCTTAACATTATAACTATAACTTCTTAAGAATAGCTAGCTATATTATAGTTAGGATAATATAGAATAAAGTTTCAGATACTTATCTATTTAGATTAATATAGACTTTAGTTATTCTAGTAATAGCTATAGGGTTACTAGTATCCAGGATAATTCCTAGCTAATAAAGCTGCAGGAGTTTAATAATAGTAAAGTCCCACTACTTTATAAACTTCTTACTAATTACTCTATAATAATTATAACTACTATTAATTTAAATAGAGATAAAAAACTTATTATTTATTAATATAGAAATTAGAAAGAATAATTTATCTATCTAACTCTATATCTCTCTAGTCTTATCTACTACTATACTAATATTACTAATAGCTATACTATTTTACCCTCTAGGAAATCTCTTCTAGAAGGTTACTTTTTTTCCTTATTATTTATAATCTCCTTATCCAGCTATAAAGTCTAAATATTAGTATTTAAAGCTATAGGAGGGTAGGCGGAATATAGCTTATATTTAGTAATAAAATAGTTCTTAATACTATAGTAAATATAGGTATTAGTTTATAAATAGACTTATAAAACTGCTAAGTCTACTTACTAGACTCTATATATACTCACTATAGTAGCTAATAAAAACTTAGCTAATATAAAGCTTTAGCTATCTAACTTCCCTTAGTAAGGATAGTTAGTATTATAGTAATATTATATTAGTATTAAAATAGTATAAGCTGTATCTATACTAGTTATCTATATATCCCTATTCTAGTTAACTGAGAGTTCTATCTATAGTTAGAATTAAGATTAGCTATAACCTTATAACTCTATATTAAGAATCTTGAAGTCTATAGTAATTATATAGTAATACTAGACTATATTATAGTAATCTATTTAGTTAATATTATAACTAATAGTAGCTATCTGAATCCAGTGGGAGAAAGCTAACTATACGTAATTTAGTTAAATATCTTCTACTTAAATTTATCTCTCTATCTAACTTATAACTAATTTAAATTTAATAAAAAACTCTATATATATCTACTTAGACTTTTACTAGAAATATTATATTTTCTTAAGAATTTAGATACTATAGTAGAGATTTTTATAGTATTTAGTAAGATAGTAGAGTAAGGTATTAATATTCCAGCTATATAGAGGCCTCTAGGTTATATAGAAATTACTAACTTATATCTAGATCTTTAGTAAAGAATTAGTCTAGAGAAACTACTAAAGATCTTCTAATTCTCTAATAAAAACCTAGTTAACCTTAAATTTATATTATATAATTATTTTCTATACTGGAAAGTAAAGAATATTACTATCAAAGGAAATACTAATTAGAAGAAGCTTCCTTTTTATGAAGAAAATCTATATAGTCTATAAAACTACTTTATAATTCTATTAAAATTATATAAAAGCCTCTTAGAAAACTTAGTTCTTATCTGCAATTAGGTTTATCTACTATTAGTCTGTTAAAACCCTTATTAAAGGTTCTATAATATTAATATCTACTATTATCTTTATTATTTTCTATATTATCTATTCAGCCTACTATTTACTACTAAGTTAAATCTAAATAAAAAGTTGATTAATATTAGAAGCTAGCTATAAGAGGTAACCTAATAGTATCTAAATAATATTATAATAAACTTCAAGAGTTTACACTTATAGTGAAAATTCTTCACTAGACTATAGGGGTGGTAGCTCTATGAAGCCTATATAGCAGTATTCTATATAAGCTCTAAAGCTTAAGTTTATAATAAAGATCTTAATAAAATTGTTAATTATTAGTAAGAGTTTATAGATTTCAAATTTAGTAATAATAATATTAAAAAGAAACTTAGAAATATCTAAAGTACTTAAGATATCTAGGGAGTATTTTTAGTTTTAATAACAAGAGATATCTAAATAGTCTGTAAATAATATTACTTTTTCTACTATAGAAAAGAAGGTTTAATAAAAGTAATAAAGTTATAGAAGACGTTTCTTAAAAAATAAATAGAATATTAAAATAATATTATTTAAAGAAGTAGCTTATAGATATAGCCTTTAAGGCTGAAGGAATATATTAGAAATAATATATATAAGAGGTAAAGTTCCTACTATTTAAGCCTCAGGTAGCTATACTTTCTCCACAGGTCTTACCTAACTTCAATTAATTGAAATAAAGCCTTGCGTGGTACGTATGGCCATATTTAGTTACATATAACACACACCAGATTTTGCCCCCTAATTACATGCAACAGTTAAGTGGCCCCCCCTGATACTCGTCACCCCCCCATACCTGTCACCCTGTTCCCATACAAAACCAGCAATATCAAGTAATTCTATATTAATAAATACTTAGCTGTAAAATCTACAAAAATTCCAAGAGCTACAAAATATTATAGCTAGTATATAGAAAGATCTAGAAAAATATATTTTAGCTTCTATATATAGAATAAGTATAATTTACTAAATTATTAGTATCTACTACTATTTTATATATAAGTTTTAACAGACTAATACTCTAGTTTGAAGGCTTTTAATCTATATTCTAAACAGTCTACTAAACTTAAAATATAGATTTTATTAATATCCATTCTTTATATACCTTAAGCTTCCGAATTACTCCTATAGTTAATATCTAGCTCTAACTATATAATATTTACTGGTTAAATTTTAACTAGTAAATACTTTATAGTTAGTAAAACTTCTTTAATTATGAAGCTTTAAACTCTTTTCAGCTTTATTACTACTATATAGATTTTATTCTACTTTTTAACTCAAATAGATATGAAGTTCCATAGATAGTTTATATATAAACCTTCTCTCTAAACTATTAGGATATTATATATAAAGTAATACTAAATACTAACAGTAGTAGAAAACGTAGTATTTTATACTGTAAATAAGGTTATATAGATATTTACATATTTTTTCTATACTATCTATACTTACTTCTATTTAATATAGTTTTTGTGGAATTTTAAACTATCTATCCATGAATCTAGGAAGTATATAAAACAGGTGGTTTTGTATGGGAAATGGGTGACGGGTATGGGGGGGCTGACGGGTATGGGGGGGCTGACGGGTATCGGGGGGGGCCACTTACATGCAATACTTAAGGCCACCTACTTCTCCTTTACTTTACCCCACCTTCTTGATCAGCCTTTCGCCGCAACGTCTACACCTTTCTACCTCCACTGCTGTCAAACAATTCAAGGCAGTCACACTTACCTGGTGACATCCAAAAAGGCCACAGTCAACAACAACAACAACAACAACAACAACAACAACAACAACAACAACAACAACAACAACAACAACAATAACAAGAACAAGAACAACAACAAGAGAAAAACAAAGCTATCGAAACGACATAAACAAAACCTCATAGGTTTGCTGTCACTGGGCTGCACTGCATATTGATTGACCTAACAGCTAGGCATTTCATAGCCCATCCATCAGCTGCTTGACTAAAAGGACTCCGGTCATTTCAGCAACGCGCTCGAAATCTCAGCAAGCAATTGGTACTGGACCATGCGCCCCCAATTGATTTGCACTACTGTCAGTGAAGGATAATAACAAGCGAACTTCTTTCCCGTACATCATGGATCAAATGATGGGAGATGGCGGCCGGTTTCCTCTGGAGATCTGGTTCTGGGAGATGCCTATCTGCACAAGATGGTGGACAACAGCAACTCTGTTGACCAGTGCGTTGGTTCAGTGTCAAATGGTCACACCTTTCCAACTTTTCTACAGCTTTCGGGCAGTCTTCGCAAAGTCTCAGGTAGGTACTCTCGCACCAGTGTCCGTTGTGCTCCCGTGACAGAGCTTGCCCAGTGCTGACATTGGTTGCATCTTTCAGTATTGGCGTCTCTTGACGACTTTTCTCTACTTCGGACCATTCTCGCTTGATCTCTTATTTCATGTCTACTTCCTTCAGCGATATGCTAGGCTGCTTGAGGAATCTTCCGGGCGTTCACCAGCCCATTTTTCTTGGCTTCTTGTGTATTCCATGACAAGCCTCCTCCTCCTTTCGCCACTTGTCTCGATGCCGTTCCTGGGCCACCCCCTTTCATCAACACTTGTCTATATTTGGTCACGACGAAATCCAGATACAAGACTTAGCTTCCTGGGATTGCTTGTTTTCACAGCCCCCTACCTCCCGTGGGTGCTTATGGCATTCAGTCTGGTACTGCATGGCTCTGTGCCTAAAGATGAAATCATGGGGGTAGTCATTGGACACATCTGGTACTTCTTTACTGATGTTTATCCGCCTCTACACAACGGTTACAGGCCATTTGACCCCCCCAGCTGGTGGAGAAGAATTTTCGAGGGACGGCCGGATGAGACGGATCAAGGTATCAACAATGAGATCATGGTCGCTGGAGGTCCTGAGCTTGCGGCCAACGTTCATCAAGAGTGACACATTCGAAGTACTAGCTAAGTTTTACAAAACAATAGATACTACTATAGTAATTACATCTTTATTACTGTAGTATTCCAACTCTAGACTATACTTAATATAAAGTATTACTATAAGTTTAGTTTTACTATTATTAATCTTAGATAGAAGTAGTTAAATATAATATTATATATTTTATTAAGATTATATAGAGAAGGGGCTGATAGCTTACTCTCTATTATAACTATTAGTGGATATATTACCTCCTGAAGTATAACTTCAGTCCTTCTACTAACCTACCCCCCCAACTAACTACTGCAGCTGGCCGTAAGTTAATTTAAGATTGGATCTCTTATAGCTACAAGTACTATATCTATCCTATATAAACCTTTTTAATAATAAATAACTAATAACTTCTTCTATATTAACTTTATGCCCTTATATTCTTACGCCCTTATGCTATTTAGATATAGTTTAAATATCTTGACAGATTTAATTCCTACCAACTATAGCTACTAAATTTTATCATTTATTATAACCTTAATATCCGTAACCTTAATATTCTCACTATATCCTACTTATTCCTAAAATAAAACTTTATACTTTTAATATTAGAGTTTTTCGCTATTAATATAAAAGTTCATTACTATTAATATAAGCTAACTTATTATCTTTATATAAATATAGTGGAACTTAATTTACTTTTATTAGTAAAGAATCTTAATATATTAAATGCAGCTAATGTATAAATAATATTAGTATAGATATGAATATTTTTAACATAGCTGTATAACATCTAAAATTCCAGTAGATATAGTATTATAATACTCTAAGATATCTAATAACTAATATAATATATTAATATTTAAATACTATCTAATTAATAACTAATCACTATAATATAGTAGATTATAGAATAGCTAAGTAATTTTCTTCTCAATATCTGGAGTCTATCTGTCAATATTAATACTTGTAATATTATTTAAATTCTTTAGGAAATATTAATATCTGCAGTTATAGAGGTTATAATAAAATAATTAGCATCCACTATTATATGTCCCTGGTTATAGGTGGCTATGTAAATTTGAGGAAAATTTCAATTCTATTATAAAAATATAAATATAGAAAAGTAATAAATTATAGAATATTTAGCTTTTGCAGACTTTTTAATTTTATTTTATCTTTAAGAGGTTTGTACAAATTATTAACCCTATAATCTTAAGAGTTACTTTTAGCTATATATATTCAGCTTTAGCCTAACTAAAGTTCTTACTAATTATTACTATAAGGTCTTTCTCTACTATAAGGTTAAACTTATAACCGGAGAAATAATTATTTATAATAATAGGTAATTTTATTACTACTTTAAACCAGTTATAAGCTAGTATTAATATAAATACTGTTGCTAGATATATTATATAGTTAGAGCTATATAGAGAATAAAGAGCTCAGATTCCACTATAGATATAAAATGAAAGTAACTAAATTAAGATTATATGATTTATATTTAAAGTTAAGTATATATATACTCTTCTGATAAGTGTTAATAAAAGCTAGATTTATACTAGCTACTTATAATTCTCGTCTACTATATTAAATAATTCTATAGCTAACAGTATAATAAAATTAGTAAATTTATTTGCATATATACACTTTAAAGTATTACTAGTAGCATATATTATAAAGCTACTAATTATATCTATTCTTATAATGTTTCTTTTAAGGTAAAGAACTTCTCTATAGTATTCCAACTTGAATTTTTCAAGAATAGCTAGTTATACTATCTCTTAGATAATATAGAATAAAACCACAGATATCTATCTGTTAAGATTAATATAGATTTTAGCTATTCTTATAATAGCTATATTCAATTTAGTATTTAGAATAATTTCAAGCTAGTGGTATTGTAATAATGAAATAATTTTAAACTTCTATTAGTTTATAAACTTCTTACTAACTAGTTTATAATAGTTACAACTACTATTACTTTAAATAAAGAGAATAGACTTATCATTTATGAGTGTAACTTCGTTTTACTCTAGCTCTATTTACTACTATTATGATATTACTAATAATTATATTTTTCTACTCTCTAGAGATTCTCTTTGATGAAATTGGCTTTTTCCTTATAATCTGTAATTTTCTTATCTAGCTATAAGGCTTAGATATTAATATTTAGAACTGTAAATAGGGAAGTAGAATATACTTTATACTTAGTATTAGAATAGTCCCAAATACTATAGTAGATATAAATACTAACTTAAAAATAACTTTAAGAAACTACTTAGTTACCCATCTAACGTTTGATATATCTATAGTAGTAACTAATAAAAGCTTACTTAGTATCAAGTTTCTACCCAATTCTCTTTCGTAGTGATTACTAATATTTTATTAGTATTACTATAATATTAGGCTAATTTAAGCTACTTCTATACTAGTTATCTATATATCTCGGTTATAGTTTACTACTAGTTCTACCTATAGGTAACATTATTATTAACTATAATCTTTTAACTTTACATATAGAATTTTAAGGTTTTGAATTAATCTTATAGTAGTATTAAACTGCAGTATAGTAGTGTATTTAACTAATATTATAGTTAATAGTAGTTATCCCAATATAATAGAAGAAAGCTAGTTAGAAAGAAATTACCTGATTTTTCTCTATCTAATAATATCTTTCTACCTACTCTTAAGTTAATTTTGATTTAATGAGGTATTTAGTAAGTATCTTTTTAGATTCATACTAAAAGCTTTATATTGTCTTGAGGCCCTGGATATTATAATAGAGATTTTTATCGTATTAGTAGGATATTACAGAAGTATATGAATATTCTGACTATATGGTAGTTTCTAGGCTATATAGAAATTACTAATCTATATTTAATCTTTGGGTACTAAAATAATCTATAAGGATTACTAGAAATTCTCTTAGCCTCTAATAAATATTTATTGAACTTCTAGTTATACTATATAGTTATATTTTATATTAATAAGTAGAGTATATTCAGCTACGTTTACTTTATATCTATAGTAGTATCTAAGCTCTTTAACCTATATATAGTTCGAACTATATATTCTATCCAATAATAGTATTTATACTAAAACTAACTTTCAACTAGTTTAAATAGTGAAATAGGCGCCAGCCGCTTAGGCTGGAATAACTAAATAAATAAACAAAATAATCTCCCCTAAACTCTATTCTTCGGCAATAGAATAATAGGGGGAAAAGTCTAGGAAAATATATTAAATAAAGAGCGCTATATTTGCAGATCTACGATATAAAGAGTATCTTAATTGCAAAAGTAGTACTCCAGATTATAAAGGGTAGCATAATATATAAACTTTGTATATTCTGCCACTATTCCCAAGTCTGGCGCTACAGATATAAACTTACAGCCTATATATATATACTGCTTACATAATAACGGAGGCTCACGGCTAAGGCTCAGGCCTATCACAATAGTAATAAGACTATATATAATTAAAGATAATTATACTTCTAGTTATAATATCTAACTTTATAGTAGCAGAAAGTCTTATTATAATAGCTAGTAAGAACCTTAATAGAGCTGAAGCTTAATATATATAGCTTAAGAAAAGTATTAAAGTTATAAAGTTAAAGATATTTATAAATCCCTTTAAGATAAAATTCAATAGAATGTAAATACTAACTATTCCATAATATATCACCTTTTTACATTCTTTATAATAAAACTGAGATTACCCTTGAATATGAATATAGTATTTATAACTGAGAGAATATATTTATAGATATTAAGTATTATTATATAGTCTCTAGAACTAGAAATATTTATATATTCTAAAAAGCCTAAGTTATATTATAAGTACTAATATAAACAGATGAGCGGGATATAGGATACTTAGATACTAATATACAGAGATAGGCTCTAGGTATTCAGAAGGAAGTTATCTGAGTATCCTATATCCTGCTATATTAAGTTAATAATCAAGGACACAAGGTATTAATTGGATATTATCCTAATATTGATTTACTATATTAGTTTCTAAATATCTTAGAGTATAATAATATTACACTTACTAGTGGTTTAGATATTAAGCTATATTAGAAGTATCTATATCTATATCTATATTATTTATATATTAACTATACTTAATATCTTAGTATTAGTTTCTAATAAAAGCAAGTTAAGTCTTACTATACTTATATAGACCTTATAAGTTAGCTTATATCCATAGTAGAGAACCTTTATATTAGAAATATAAAATTCTATCTTAGGGGCAGGTAGGGCGTAGTAAGAATTTTAAGAATATAGATATTACAGATATTAAGATTATAGATATCAAGATTATAATAAGTATTTAAGTAGAGTGCCTATAGTTAGTAATAACTTAACTTCTTACGATATTTAACGTATATAAAATATAAAGATATAATAATATAAGATTAATATAGAAAGAGACTTTAGTTATTAATTATTAAAAGGTTAATATATAGTAGGTATACCTACTATAACTAGAATACGTTAAGCCTTAAATTAACTAGAAGTTAGCTATAATTCTTATATATACATACCTCAAGATCTTAATAGTAAAGGAAGTATAACTATCTGGAGTAAGTATCCAGAATAGTATCTAAAATAACTTAAGTAACTTTAACTATTTAAATCTCTAGAAAGACATACTATATTCTCTATACTTTAGGGAAATTATAATTTAAGAAATTACCTAGATCTCTATATATAGTGCTTAAAAAAAGAATTTAGAAAGCCTCTAGATATTCTAAAGTATTACTTAGAACTGATTTCTATAATTTCTTAGAGAAGTATATAAATAAAGAGATATGACTGCATTTTGACACTAGTAAAAGAATAGAATAAAAGCTAATAATTCTTCTATTTCCTAGAAGGAATCTATTTAGGTTTCTAAGGTATTTTATTAGGAATTCTTCTGGAGATCTACCAGGAAACTCTGGAGAAATCCTGGAAATATTCTATAGGAAATTCTGGTAATTTCCTATAGGAAATTCCTAAGAAATTCTAGGGAAATTCCATAGAATATTTTAGTAATTTCCTGATTATTTCCAGTGGGAAATTTCTATATAATCTACTAGAATCCTAAGTTTTCTATAGTATTTTATAACAAGTACCTATTATGAAGGATTTTCCCCCTAATCATTAATTAAAATAAAGAGACATTACTTATATAAAAGATAAAGAAACTTTCTTCTTAAAATAGTTTAAATTGGAGATTCTAGGGAAATATAATATATAAGTTTCAATAGAATGATATTAAAATATAGAAATATTGAATAACCTTATATAATCTACTATATTAATATAATTTTAGGGTAAGACTTTGCAAAAACGCTATATATAATAATTAAATTGTAGTAATTAGATTATTTGCTAATTATGTTTCTTGTCTGATAATCTTTCTGTTATTTCTAAAAATTTCTTTCTTAAATAATGATTTATTTAATTTCTTTATACTATCTTTTAACTTGATTAATATTATTTCCCTTAGTTATTCTAAGAAGAGTAAACATTTCTTTCTTATTAATATTTTAGATAACCTAAATATTAATATAGTTAATTAATAAGAAATATATACTTATAATAGAATATTCTATAGTAACCTAATATTATTAGCTAGAAATATTATAAAGTTATTATAATCTATAAAGTTAAACTTAGTAAGAAAGAGTTTTTTCTTTTCTTAAATATAAAAGCCTTAGTATACTTCTTTAATCTTATAATAGTTACCTTAAGTAAATTAACAGAAAATATATAGAATATTCATTAAAGAAGTGGGGGAAACTTACTTTAGATAATTATGTTTTTGAATAAAATTAATATATAGGTTAGTTAGGTACTTAATTGTTAGTTAGTTAGCTAAGAGATAGAGGTTATTCTAAGACAAACCAATTACTTTCCTACTGATAACCTAAGAAACTAGCTTATATTTATATATATAAGTAAGATTTAACTTATTTACCTTAATTTCTATTGATAATGTAAGATATAAAGATAATATAGTTTCTATAAAGAATGGAATCATAGTAAAGTATCTTAACTTTATTATTAATAATAATACTTTCTATCCTCTTTTATATTAACTTTTTAAAGTGGAGGCTAAGAATAATAATACTTTATTTTTAGTTTAGAAATCTAAAGATAATAAGATTAACTTCCTTCTTCACTATAAGGAAAACTATAAGTTAAGTTTCTTAATTACTTTCTTATAAAAAGAGATTATTCTTATTGAAAAAGACTTTTAAGGATTTAAGAGATATCTTTATTATTCTCTGGTATTTAGTATATTTATTCTTGTTGGAGCGCTGTAGTATATTACTTCTATTATACGGAGGAAGAGTATTATTATCTTCTGGTATCTCTTTTATATTAAGAGATCAAGGAATAATAGGAAATATCATTAGAAAGAATGAATTTTCTCAAGGAGGATCTCTAATCTTACTAATATTACTATTATTAAGCCTATAATTGAAGTATTGATATATTTCCACTGGAATACCTAGTTAAAGAGAAGTATTTTTATTTTTATAGTATACATTTATAGTAGTTAAGTGGAATTCTTAAAGATTGTAAGGAAGATTTATCATATATATTTTACTATAGATTGTAAATAAATAAAAAGAAGTTTTATTACTCTTTCTTTTCTCATTATAAATATATAAAATACTATAGTAAAAAGCTTATAACTTACGAAGTATCAGGCTTATAATAAATAGCTGTAATATTATTAACTATCTAGTTTATATATTTATAATAAATAGCTTCAGTTGCTTTTTAAACTATCTATTTTTATAAGATTATCTCTAGAGAAAGGGTGGAATTCTCAGTAAGCTAGAGGTAAACTTTCAAAATAAGAAGTATGAATATAAGATTATTCAGGTTAGTAGTATTATTTATTAACTTATAAGTAGCCTGGAGGTAATACTCTAGAATAATAATAAATACTTTTAGTAGTGGATCTTATATATAGAATAAACGAAGATATACTAGTATTTTACCTTATCTATATTATTATATATCTTGAAAATATAATTCTGATAGTTAAGCTTATTATTTTAGCTTCTATATAATAATCTTTAGATTAAAAGTTTATTTTAATATTAGTAAAGATAGAATTAGGTAAATCTAGTTAAGTATTAATTGAATATATCTTAAGAACTTTGTATATTAAGTTTAGTGAAATATTAAGTAGAAGTTAAGTAGTATTAAAAGCTGTAGCTATATTAATAATATAGAAGATAGGGTGTTTATTCTTAAGGTAGAAGATATCAATAATAACTTTAAAGTTTAAGTTAATATTATTCTAAAGAGTGAATTTCAATTAAGAGAGGGTAGTACTATATATCTAATATTAGAAGTAGTATTTTTAAGAGTCTTAAAAGCTTCTTAATTAACTGGATATTCAGTCTTATGGAGGATTTCTTGAAAATATATAGCTAATAGATATCTAAAGTAATAATAAAATCTCCGGATCTTATTTTCTATTAGATGTAAGAAAGTAAGTATTTTCTTTTTAGAAATATTCCTATCTATATAGAATAGAAATAACCTTCTTTTATTAATATAACTGGCTATAAATATTATTGAATATAATAGTAAGGTAATTTATATTACTGAGATATAATAGAAATAGAATTTTATATGGAATTATATAGATTATTATTATACTAAGTAATATAGGTATATTAACTATATCTATAATCTTTATAAAGTTACTTTCTTTAAAATAAATAAATATTAACTCTTCTCTAAAAGTTTTGAAGACAATAGAGGGAAGAATAATTGATTTTAGAATATTAAATTGAAAGTAGCTAGCTATAAAGTAGTTCGTAGTATTTCAATTAGGTAAAATCCCTTGCAACGTTATATCTAAATCGTATATCTTAATAATAAATATAAATACTGAAATAGAAATTATTCTTGGTTATATTATCTTTTTTATTAAGATATAGATTACTAATTAGTTCTAGATAACTCTTATAATTGTTTCATTATCTAGGGATATAGATTAATTTTTAAAAGAAGAAATTATAAAGTTATTTAGAATATTACTTATAGAACTTAATATCTAAGGTTAACTTTTAAGCCGGCAGTTTTAAAGATAAAATATTACTATATTACTTTTAATAGTAATTTTATAAGTATCTTCAGGATTCTGAATTAAGGTTTCTACTTCTTTATATTATATGGAAAAGTAATAATAGGTAGATACCAATATATCCATTATATAGAAGTTAGATTTATATCAATTATAGAAGTTGTTTTTCTTCTTAAGAAAGTATCTTATTAACTAGTAATTAGATTTACTATATAAATAGCTTTTTGTATTAAATTGGGTATATGGAGAATTCAAAATTAAGTAATATTCTCCTCTAAACAATAATTAAAAGCATTCTCAACTACTTTATTTATAATCTTAATAAAAGCTTCAAGGTAAATTATATATCCACTTAGTTTAATATTAATCTATATTAGTTAATAAGAGTCTCTTAGAACTTTTAGTATCTTTAAGAATATATTAAGATATTATAGAAGGAAAACTTATAGTAATATCTATTATAAGTTATAATTAGTTATAGACGTTTTATTATATTACTATAAGGCTAATAAATATTAACTAGCATTCAAATATCCCTTAATATATATTTAAGAAATAGTGTTAGAAATTGAAATTTATATATTATTTAAGAGGAAAGACTCTCTTAATAAATATTAGTTTAATAAAGAGAACTTTCAGTATTTATCTTTTTATCTTATTTAGATTACTAATAAATTTACTTCTGGATATTATATAACTCCAGTTAGTAAGATAAACCTATTCAATTTTATAACTTTCACAATAGTTTTTAATATATTAAACTATATTGTAAAAGTTGATATATTATAGGGAATTACTAAGGTAATGAAAATAGTATTTCAAAGTCTAGTCCTTTAATATAATTAAATAAGTTCAGCCTATATATAATTAGATATATCTAGCTTAAAGTAGTAATCTTAGAAAATATAAACCTTTAAGTTAGATATATTATAGAGGGCGCCTCTATACTTTATTTTAAAGTTATACATCTTAATAATATCAGTTATATTCTTAGCTATAAGTATATTAATAGAAAGAGATAAAGCCTTTTAGTAATTATTTATAAGGTTAATATATAGAGACGATACTATAGAACGTGGAATAAGGGACTTATATCATTAGTTTTAGTTATTAGTTATAAGAAGGTTATCAATCTTCTTAATTTTAAAAATCGTATTTTTATATTATTCTTGTTACTGAAGAATTATATTCATTACTAATAATAATGGAATAATTATGGATCTTTCTATTTATTAAGATGTTCCTTAAAGTTAGTTTCTTGAAGTAAGTAATTAAATGTTAAGTATTATAAAATTATAATATATTACCTTTCATTGTCACTTTCTAAAAGGTAGGATGTATGTACTAAATAAAAATAATATATTTAAGGAAGTCTAGTTACTAACGAATAAGTATTTTAAAGCTTTATAATTTTCTTATCATATCTTAATGTTTTCTTTAGTTTAATAAATAAACCTTTTTTATATTATTAGATTTATAAGAATCTGGTAGATTTATTTTCTTTTCATCTTAACCTTAATACTATAGATAATAAGGATATTCTATATATATTATAGTATTTATTTATCCACAATAACCTATATCTTCTCTAGTCATTATTCGAAATCTTCTTTCAAGAAACTTAGGAGGTTTTTACTAAAGAGATAATTACAGATATATATTACTATAATTTAAGTAACCTAGTTATTAATTTAGTTAGATTTATATTTCGTAATAAAATTAAAATCTTTCCATTTACTAAACATCTTACTATTTAGAAGTAACTTTAGCCTTAATAGTATTTTTATTTCTAAAGAAATTATATTACTTATTATACTAAGTTTTAAAAGAATCTTCTAAGAAGTTCTATTAATTTGAATATTTTACTTATTATCCTCTAACTATAGAAAAGTAATATAAAATATGAATTAAAAGAGAAAAAGAAGCGGAAAGAATAGAAGATTCTATTTTACTATTTATTATTTCTATTTATTAATATAATATAGAGAAATATTTATTCCAGAGAGGGAAATTATCTACTAATTAAGTAAAGAAAAAAGAAAGAGAGAGTAAAAAAAGTATAGGTAAATATATAAGAAATATAAGAAAATCTAATAAGACTTAAAATACTATAAAAGTCTTTACTGCGGAAATCTGGTGAATCTTATAATAAAGATATTTACTAAATATACTTATATAAGATATACTTGGAATTTCTTCTATAAGTTAATCTTAAATATAAGTAGGTATCTAGCTACTAGAATTAAGCTATATTAGTATAATTATAAATAAAATATTTTCTTACTTTAAGTTAGGTAAAAGGTTATTATTAAAAGTATCTAAATATATTCAGAGACTTATAGCTTTACCTTAAGTTAAATTTAATAATCTTTATAATAGTTTCTATTTAAATAAACTTTACCAATCTATAGTAAATAGTAATAATAAGATTAACTACTAATTAATATTAATTTCACTAGAAGAAGGTATATTATATATTATATACTATACAATATACTAATAGAATTAAAGATATTAATATATATTATATATAGCCTATAAGCTATTTATAGGCTAAATTTAGATATTTTAGGTAAATAGTTACTAATTACCTAGTAGCTAGTAATAACTAGTAGCTAGTTATTACTAATAGTAGTAGTTTCCGCCACTAGGCTACACTATATAGGCGGTATACTATAAAGCCCTAATAGCTATATAGCTATTATACTACTAATATTTCTCCTTATATCTATATAACTCTTTATAACTAGAGAAATATAATAGTAGATTCTAAGTATTTATATATAGTATCTATAATCTACAGTATTAATATTTCCTGAGAATTCTAAATAATATTATAAATACTAATATTAATAAGTAAACTCTAGATAATTAGAAGATATTTGTTTAACTATACTAAACTTTAGTATATTAAACTAACTATTTTAGAAACTAATTATTAATTAGATATTATTTCCATACTAATTTATTATACTAATTACTAAATAAGTTAGATAATCATTATTACAGAATAAGCAGTCGCAGTGGGTCGGTACTGCCCGTTTAGAAGGCTGGGCTTGCCTTTACTGGTCCGTGATAGCCAAAATATGGTTTTTATTTGAATGAATAAACATATGGAGGAAAGAAGGCCCTCGCGTGACTGCCGCTACAGGATTTATAGTGACAGGACGGCTGGTTACATAGCCGTACGTACATACGTAACCACCAGAATCAACATATAATAATTATAATATTGTAATTACCAAACGTTTATAAATTATCTAGCTCTATCAGAAGTATTATATATATACAATGATTATTTATATATTAGCTACAACTGATTCATATTTTAAGATTATTAACTAATAAAAGCAGGTTTCGTTTAACGTAGTAGTATAACGTCTGGCTAGTTCTTACTATTTTAGTAAATATAGTAGGTTCGAATCCCACGATAGATAACTGTAACTAGTTGTGAATATACCTTCTAGTTATAAAACTAAATATAGTAACTACTACTACCTAATAGTATCTACTAATAGCTATTAATAGCTAGTAACTACTAATAGCTAGTAATAAGTATATCTAGCTAGTAGTTAGTATTATATAATAACTAATTATAATTCTTTAAATAGTAATTATAATAAATAGATTTATACTTTTCTTATATAATATATTTTTCTATTTATTAGCTATTACATTAATTAACTATATATACTACCTGAGATTTCCTCTATTTTACTAGTTCCTCAGCTTTAGCTTGTCTATAAGGTTTATAAGGTAATAGCTAACTGTTAGATGTAACTTTCTAGATAGAATACGGAGAGAAATATAACTTTATATAAACTAGAGGCTTTTAATATAACTACTAACAAAAGTAAGTTAAGTTTCTGTATACTTATATAAAGCTTATATATTAACTTATATTAGTAATAGAAACTCTTTTTATTAGAAATATAAAGTTTTATCTTAGAGGTAAATAAGGTATAGTAAGAATAATAAGGTGATTAATACTAAGATTGTAATAACCATTTAAATAAAGTAGCTATAATCAAAAGCAATCAAATATTACACTTTAGTACTGGTAAAATAATAGTATAAAAGCTGATAATTCTTCTATATTCTAGAAGAAATCTACTTAGATTTCTAAGATATTTTATTAGGAAATCTTATGTAAATCTACTAGGAAACTCTAGAGAAATTCTAGAGGAGTTCTGAAAGAAATTCTAGTAATTTGCTATAGTTAAATTCTGGAGGAATTCTATAGAAATTCTATAGAAAGTCCTGGTAATTTCCTGGTAATTTCTAGTGGGAAATTTCTATAATACTTACTGAAACCTTAAGTTTCTTATAGTAGTCTATAATAATTACTTATTATAAAAGATATTTACCCTAATTACTAATTATAATAAAGAGATTTCACTGAAATAGAAATATAGGAGAATTTCTTCTTCAAATAAATTTATTAGGAAGATATTATAAAGAAGTAAAATAGATACATTCCAGTAGAATTAAATATACTTATAGATATTTTAGATAACCTTATATAATTTATTATATTAATATAGTTTTAAAGTGAAATCTTATACAAACCGCTAAATATAATAATTAAAGTTTGGTAATTAGATTCTACCCTAGCTATTTTCCTTTTCTAAAATTTCTTTTACTATATCTAATATTTTCTTTCCTAAATAATAACTCATTTAACCTCTTTATATTATCTAGTAATTGAATTAGTATAATATTTCTTAATTATTCTAAATAGAGTATAGATTTCTTTATTATTAATATTCTAGGTAACTTTGATATTAGTATAGTTAGTTAGTAGAAAGTTTATAACTATAGCTAAATACTTCCTTAGAAACCTAATATTACTAGCTATAAGTATTATAGAATTATCATAATATATAGAATTAGATTTTATAATAAAGAAATCTTCCCTATTTATAATATAATAACCTTAGTATACTTATTTAATTTTATAATAGTTACCTTAAGTAATTTCATAGGAAATATATAAAACATACATTAAAACATAGTGAAAACTTACTTTAAAGAGTTATTCTTGTATATAATATTAATATATTAACTAGTTAGATACTTAATTATCAGTTAGTTGATAAATAAATAGAAGTTATATTAGAAATAAACTAACTTTCTTTCCATCAATAACCTAGGAAGCTAATTTATATTTATATATATAAATAATAACTAATTTATTAACCTTACCTTCCTACGTATTCGTTAATATTTCACTTATGCTAGCTACAGTAACGTAATTAATTCTATTAATTAAGTTAGAAGTAGATATTGACTAGATATTATTCAGTTTAAAATTAGAAGCTAGAGTTTATTAAACTGGCTGGAGATTTTATTATATATCATAGTTAAACTAATTAAATCTTATATATTGTACTATATTAAAAATACTTTAACCTAATTATCGTTTCAGAATACATTTAGATACAGGAAAGTTAGAACTACTCTTAATCATAAGTACAAATATCAGATTTATCAGCATTTCCAGAATATTAGGTATTTTATTAAGTAACATATTTATATTATTCCAGACTATTTTGATTCTAATGTTTCTATGTTTCTATTTTCATATGAATTTAGCAATAATATTTACCTACTATATTACCTTCTTAAGTTTCTCTTTCTATATATTAACTTTAAGAATAATAGGTTACTATTAGCTTTCTAGCTAAATACAATATAGATTTATAGATTCATAATTCTAGATAGAAGAAGTGGGCATTACTAAATTCTTTATTGAATATATAAATCTACTAGCTATATTTCTTATATAACTTATAGTACGATTAATAGCTAATTATCTAGATTACAGAGGGAAATAGTTATAATTAGGAAATAAAATATAATCTAAGTTATTAGTAAATCTCAAGGTAGAATTTTGAAATTTGAGGTAATTTAGTTAGTCTTAATAAGAACAAATAGTTTATATATTAAAACTATATTAAGAAAGTAATTAAGAAAAGGTAAGAAAAGTAAATTATATTACCTTACCATTATTAACATAGCTAAATTCTATATTTAAAATAGAAATAGTAGTTTTCTTGATTAAATTAAAGAAAGATATAATATCTTAAAAAACTATAGTAGTTTAAGAAAAATAGAAAGTTTACCTATTAGCATTAGTTCAAATCTTAAACTGATTACTTATATGTTTGAATTATTTAGAAATCGATTAGTTTCCTCTATTAATAGTAAGTATTAAGAAATGATTAGAGAGTATTCAATATTTATCTTTCTTACTACCGGAAAGTAAATTATACTAAAATATAAAATAGAATTCATCTTTTGATTAATTATAATATATAATATTAGATATCAGCTATAAGTATATTATAATGGAAGTAAGTAAATATAGGGAAATATAAGAAATGTTCAATTTCAAAACATTTTTAAATAAGAACGATATCTACCTTTATTCTATATATTAGTAATAATAATTTCTGATACCTATTATATCAGAAAAGATATATAACTCTTTCCTATACAATGAAACATAATATATTTACTTGCTTCAGTAGGTTATTTAAATTATAATTACTAAATAGTATTATTCTTCTGGTAATATATGTATGATTCGCACGAATGCTGTTGCCGGGTAAACTTTATAGTTAGAACCACATATAGGCTGAAGAGCTTAGGTACCACCACAGGTACAGAGCAAAAGTAACCAAATATATGTATGATTCTAGTTATTATAATTATATAAGAAAGATACCAAAATTCTAAATAGAATCTGGTTATGTCTTTCTATCAAACTATGTTCTAAGTTTATAGTATTTTCCTATTTATAAGAATATTTTATTTCCTAAAGATGTTCTCTTTCTATGTTTTGTTTAATTTCCTAGAGAATTCAGAGAAACTATATTAGTAATTATATTTTCCTAAGGTTAGTTAGAAATATTGTATTTTAATTCTTTTTCTATAGATCTATTTTTAGTTAAATTTAATCATTCTTTTGATATAGATACCAAATATTAATTTAACAATACTTTCTTATTTTTCTTTTGCCTATTGATTAATTATTCTTTTGAACTTCCTTCTCTCTAAATCTCTTGATTATTTTCTTTACTTTTATAATATTAATATCTATCTATATATTATACATACTAGGTTAGTTCCTCTACTTCAAAAGATACTAAACTCTAGAGTCTTCTTTTTTAAGTATATATTATTCTTTTTTCTAACTTTCCCTTCATTTCATAATATTTAAATATTTCTTGGAATTCCTCCTTATAAATACTATTATATTCTATTTAGTTACTTTTACTTTATATTTATAGTGATATTTTAGCGGTTCACCTTATATATAGTTCTAATTGTAAAGTATATCCAGTAATAGCAGTTATACTAATACTAACTTATAACTAATTTAAATAGTAATACAATTATCTATTATTATAGATAGCTATATCTCTAATTATAATATTTAACCTTATAGTAGAGGAAAGCCTTATAGTAATAATGAGTAAAGCTTTTAGTAAGATTAAAACTTAATATATATAGCTGAAAGTAATAAATAAGATTATAGGGTTATGAATCTTTATGAATCTCTTAAAGATAAAATAAAATAAGAAGCTTATAAAAGCTAAGTATTTAATTTAGTTACTTTTACTCTATACCTATAGTAGTACTTAAGCTCTTCACCCTATATATAGTTCTAACTGTAAAATTTACCTAGTAATAGTATTTATACTAATGCTGGCTTACAACTAGTTTAAATAGTAATAAAATTACTTATTATTATAGATAATTATACCCCCAGTTATAATATTTAACCCTACAGTAGAGGAAGACCTTATAGTAATAATCTATATAGTGAAAACTTTAGTGAGGCTAGAGCTTAATATATATAGCTAAAAGTAACCACTAAAGTCGTAGAGTTAAGAACCTTTATAAACCTCTTGAAGATAAGATAAAATAGAGGGCTGAAAGCTAAGTATTCTATAATCTATTACTCTTCTATATCTAAACTATCCTCAGTACTATCTTTATAATAAAACCAAATTCCCTTTGAATTTATATAGCTACCTGTAAGTAAAGGAATATAATAGTAGGAACTATATATTCTATTATAACCTCTATAACTGGAAGTATTAATATTTCCTAGAGAGCCTAAGTAATATTATAAATACTAATATTAATAGGTAGACTCTAGAAATTCAGAAGAAAATTATCTAATTATCTTATAATATACTATATTAAACTAATAATTTTAGAAACTAATTATTAATTAGATAATATTCCAATATTAATATATTATATTAGTCACAAGATACTTTAGAGTATTATAATGTTATAATTAATAAGGTTTTAAATATTATATAGCTATACTAAATATATCTATATCTATACTATTATTATTTATATATTAGCTGCACTTAATCAAAATATTAAGATTATTTGCTATTAAGAGAAGGCTGAGTGTTACTACACTTATATAGAGATTACAAGTTAGCTTATATTAATAGCAGAAAACTTTTATTTTAGTAGTAGAAAACTTTCGTATCAGAAGTATGAAGCTTTATCTGAAGGGTCTAGAGGATATTAAGATTATAGATATTAAGGTTATAATAAATATTTAAATAGAGTAGAGTTAGCAGTAATTAAATCTCTCGAGATATTTAAATTATATATAGCGTGAGGACGTAAGGATATAAGGGCGTGAGGGCGTGAGGGCGTAAGGTTAATATAGAAAAAGTTATTAATTATTTCTTATCGAAAAGGTTAATATGGGGTAGATATGCTAACTGTAGCTACGAGAGGTTTAGCCTCAAATTAACTTAGGACTGGCTGTAGCAGTTAGCAGGAGGGTAGAAAGGCTGAAATTATACTTCAGGGAGTAATTTATCCACTAATAGTCGCAATAGAAAGTAAGCTATTAGCCTCTCCTACTAAGTATTTTATAATCTATTACTATTCTATATTTAAAATATTCTTAATACTACTTTTATAATAAAATTGAAACTTTCCCTAAATATATATAGCCACCTATAACTAAGAGAATATAATAGTAGATTCTAATTATTCTATTATAATCTCTATAATAGGCAATACTGATATCTCCTAAAAAGCCTAAATAATATTATAAATACTAATATTAACAATTATACTCTAGATATTAGTTATAATAAGTATTTAGAAAAGAGTAGCTATAGTTAGCAGTAATTAAATCTCTCGAGATATTCGAATTATATATAGGTAGTATAAGGGCGTAAGAACGTAAGGGCGTAAGGTTAATATGGAAGAAGTTATTAGTTATTAATTATCAAAAAGATTAATATAGAGTAGATATACTAACTACTATAACTATAATAAGTTTAGGTTTAAATTAACTTAAAGCTAGTTATAGTAGTTAGTAGGGGGGTGGGAAAGCTAAGGTTATACTTCAGGGGGTAATATATCCACTAATAGTTGCAATAGAAAGTAAGGTATTAGCTTCTTCCTTATTATATACTATTAACTTAATATATATTATAATATACTTAAATAGATTTCCTGTAAGGTTAACTATAGAACTTAAATACGTAATTAAGATAATTAGGTAAATATCTATAATTAGTGGTAAATTTAGATAATGAGTAATTTTCTTAGCTTTTTCCAGTATCTTAATTAGTTTAATTCCTAAAGAAGAAGTTTTTACTAACTGGTTTCCACAACGTTAATAGCTATTTCCAAGTTGAAAATATATACAATTCCCTAAGGTAAATACTATTAATTTATACTTATAGTTAAATATACTGTTTATAAGTATTTATACTTATAAGATTAGTATTAATACTTTATTCTCAATACTATTATATAAAATAGTTATATTTATATTACAAAGTAAGTTAAGAGGTAAATTAAGTTTATATCTAAAAAGACTTTTATTTAGAATCTAAAATATTATATATACTAGATTATTATTTAGTAAGAAGTATATTAATACTAGGGAATTAGTTTATAATTTATCTAGGGTTTCAAATATAAATATATAAATTGTTATTTTTCCAATTAAGTTCTTCTATTCTCAAAGTCTATTAGGTTGCAGGTGGTGTACTATTATAAATTCTAACTTAATATTTAGATCTCTCTATATTAATTTCAAGATTTATAATAGAACTTTTGAATTCTAATCTAAAGTAATTACTTTATAAATTCCTCAGTTTTCTATATAAAGTAACTAAAGTAGAAGTTTTACCTAACTTAGAAAGCTATATATTATATATTCTAGAATTAATAGCATAGTATTAAAAAGTCTATTTATGATAATTATTATTATATTATACAGTAAGAATTCTGTAAGATTCGAAAAAGAGAAATCTAAAACTACTTCTAGTTATTCTATAAAATAATCTAAAGTAATGTAAGAAAGTAATTTTAGTAAATATAAGATTAGTTACGATTCTCCCAGTAGTTGTATTCTTACTTTCAGTAGAAAACTATATAATAAGTAATACTTGATAGATTCTGTAATTTGCTTTATATATTATAAAATTATATATATAAAACATCCATTATGGTAGACCTTCTATATTCCTAAGTAGTAGTTGATTACTGAAGAAACCTTAATATATTATCTAGCTATAAATTTAGAAATATAAAGTTTTTAGGGTTCTATATATTTAATAGAATATAGCAATCTATCAGAAATTTCAAAGCGTAATGTATTTAGATTCTTAAGTTATTATAGTCATTTATGAATTGTATTACGCTTTAGATTATTAAAATATAGTTTTACCAGCTTGATTATAGTATATTAATTAAGTTTGATGTTTTACATAATATGAACTATCTAATTATCTCATATTGTATCCTTTTCTCTATGTCCTGGAGTTAATTCGTAGTCTATTTATATTCTAGATAGTATATCTTAAATAATATTAATACTTCCAGAAATATAGTGTTATTCCAGTTCAATCTGGGCAAGATATTTAGCTACTAAAGTGAAATATAAAGTAGCTTTTCTTCTATTAGTTCTAAAAAGAATTATCTACACTATTATATCTAAAGTAAATATATAGTTTATTAAGTTAATAAATAGAAATTCCCTAGCTATTTAATTTAGTATTCTGGGTTTTTAAATAATTTAAACTAGATATATAACTTTAAGTTCTATTAGCTAGTATTATATTTTAGTATTTATTAGTTTCTAACTTATATAGACAAGTAGCTAAGCTGAAATATATAATATTTATTTTCCAGATTTCCAATTCATTTGTTAAACGTTTATATACAGAGACAGAATATTAAATTTATATTTTTAAGAGATGTTAACGTATATAAATATGACTTAGTTGGAATTATAGTTAATTATAGTGGTTTTAATAGTAAATATTAATTTAATATTCTTAAAGTTATTTTTCAAGTTAAATTAGATATTAGTTTAAGATAGTAATGCCTTTACGTTTAGCCTATTATACTTTCTTTTTTATATCCTTAGACTAATAGCTTTATATTTCTGTTCTGGAGAAATTCAATTCTGGAAGTATATTTTAGTATAGAATACTATAAGTATTTTATTATTTCTATCTATTTCCTTAGTAATACTAAGGTTTTAGGAAACTTAATATTCTTAAGACCTTAAGTTTAATTCTTAGTATTCAAATATTCCAAGATATTTACCTTGAAAACTAATAGTTTAACTAAAGAAAATTCAATAAAGTATTTATTTTCCAAAAGTCTTAGATTTTAATAGTTTATTTGGTTAAGAATAATATGTAACTATTTGTAATATTATTCTACTATGTGAGAGGTAATTAGAATATTATTTATCAATATCTAAGTGAAATTCTCATATAGTCTAAGGAGATTATCTACAAATCTTTAGATATAAGTTAGTAAGTTTCTAAATTCTATTAATATTACTATAGGGTTTTTCTTTTCTCAATAGCTAATAATTATTAACTATTTTTGGTATTTTTGAATAATTAGTATTTAGTAAAAATGTTATCTAATATTAACTAGTATAATAAGTTTCTTTCTTTAAAGTTTTTATGTAACCTTAAATTAAACTAGCATAAGGGGCAGAGTATTACAATAATACAAATACATCTAATACAAATACAAATACATGTATTTGTAATATATTACATGTAATAGCTAATATATATATTTGTATTTGTAATATTTCAAAACCTAATAGATTATAACTATACATACATGTATTTGTATTTATATTATTTGTAATATAATACCTAGTATATTTTAAATTCTATATTTAAGACTATAGTACTTAAACGTTAACAAAACAGTATTAATATATATATTAAAGTTATATAAATAATATTAAAAAGAGTAATTTAATAAACAGAATCCATAATTTTTACGTTGCAATTTCATTAAAAAGTAATATATTACAAATAATACAAATACAATTACATATATTTATAATATAACATAAATACAATTTTTTAAGTCTATTATATTACAAATAAAAATATATATATTAGATAGAAATCCTAATATGTTACAAATATATGTAATATATTTATATTTGTAATATGTAATATATAATATATTATGTATTTATAATGTATTATGTATTATTTCTGAATACTCTGATTAGGGGGGTATCTGGAATAGTAATTGTATTAAATACTTTTAAACCTATAACTATTTATACTTTTGTCTTCCTATTTACTATTTTCTAAACAATAAAGATTAGAGTTTAAATACTATATAAAAGTTAATCTATTTAAACTAACCTCTTTTATATATTTTATTAAGTTTATTATCTAGAAATCTTTAACTTTCTAAACTTACGAAAAGTTTGGTTACTTTTGCTTTATACCTATAGTGGTATCTAAGCTCTTCACTCTATATATAATTGTAACTGTATAATATACCCGGCAATAGCATTTATGCTAATACTAGCTTATAACTGACTTAAACGGTAATAAAACTACTTATTATCGTGGACTAACTTACTAAATATAAATATTACATAATCTTATTTTTATAGTAGCTACCCTCTAGTAATATAGTAATTTATTTATATTTCTCTATTTTGGTTTAACCTTCTAGTTTCTAAATAATTCAATACTTTGTAATAATCTTAAAGATCTTTTAGATACAATTCTTAAAGTAATTATAGATACAATTCTTAAAGTAATTATAGATAATTACTTCTTATAATATAAAAACAGTATTTATATGTAACTTAAGCTTTTAATTTAGCTTTCAGTTTTAGTGTAACTTATTAATAATAACTAAGTAAGAATCTTGAGTATGACAATAATTCAAAGATAAGATTTTCTTTTCTTTCACGTTATATATAATTATTTTCTCATATTATTTAGCAGAAATATATCTTACCTTTTGATTTTTAGTAATCTTCAAATTCTCTACTAAGAGGGTATATATAGCTACTAATAGCTGTTAATCAATTACAATATAAATTATGTTATTATACAAAGGCTAAAATATAGATATTTTAATTTTAAACCTTAGAAGATATTATTTAAAATATATAGAAGGTTTTAAGAGATACCTTTAAACTTTCACCTGACTTTGCTAGGTATATATAAGGTATTCGTTTAGTATATATCTATACTGGGGTTTTAAAACCTTGATATAAGTTAATTTAAATAATTATCTCCCTCAATATTAAGAATATTAAGTTTATTGGAATTATAAAATTCTTAGTTTATAAAGGTTTCAGCATTAAGCTTATTAACTACCTAAAGTCCAAAATTAAGTTTAGTAACATTCAGTAACTTTTCAATTATTTTGTAATAGAATAGTAAAAGTATTACCTATTCTATAAGTTGTAAAGTTTCTACTTCCAATAAATATATGATGAAATCCAAATTAAATTAGTAGATTAGTAATTAACTTAGAACGTCATTTTAAATAAAATATCTAGTAGCTTTAGTAATAATATCTATATTAAAACCAATATTATTTAATATATTGTATACCTTGATATAAATATAGGTATTGTTATAGAAAGTAGCTAATAATATTATTACTAAAAGAAATTTCAATTTTAGTAAGCTATTTTTCGAAAACAAATCTAATTTGCTTTTAGTATTATTAAAAATATTACTTTCGTTCTTTATACTCTTTACCTACCAGTTGGTTTTAGATGGAATATTCTATTAAAAGAAAGCATTTGTCTTAGTATTCTAATAGTTTCTAATAGTTACTTAAAATATAATTATGAGAAACTATATAAATATGTCTTATATAAACTCTAAAGTATTATCTCTTATCTTTACAAATAATCTATAATGATTCGTAATATATGTTGAATTAGTATAGAAGACTAGTAAATAGGTTAAGGGAATTCAACACTCAATAAATTACAGAAGAAGAGGGAATTCAGAATGATATCTGAAAACAGTATTAATATTGGTAGAAGTAGTGATAAAGATAGGAAGTTCTGATTCCACTGAAGGTGGGAAGCTTCTAGGTATATCTATTAAAATAGAGTTTATTTTCAGAAAGTTAACCTCACATGCAACGGATAAACGGAAGCTGTTGACGTATAGACCACTATATGATCCGTTTATTACATTTTCTGATATGAAGGCTTAACTAATTTAGAGTATAATTCATATAGACTATATAACCTAAACTCTAATAATTAATTTACTAGAATAAATAGAAAGTATAGGGTTATGAGAGTAAAGTAGAATACTTAACCCTTATTTACCTAATATAGGGTATTCGGAATAAACAAAGTAATAGTAAAATAGCTATAACTCTAATATCCCCCGTAAGGTATATAAGATAAATATCCTTTATAGCTTAAAACGTAGTAAAAGCTCTAAAACCTATATAGGAAAAATAGAGAAAAATAGATAAAAGTCTGAAAAACCTAAAACCATAGAAGGTATAAAGAAAAAGACTTTAAGAAGAAAGAAAAGAGAAATCTGAAAACCCTAAAGTTTTATATAGGTAAAAAAGGAAAAGATTGTTCTTTAGAAAATAGATAATTAGCATCATTTTCTTTATAAGAGGGCAGAACATTATTTTTAAACTTATTCTGTAAAATCCTCTTCATGATATTATGAAATTTAACTTAGCGTAAAGGTTTTATTAAAAAATCAGTAATATTATTATTTATATTAATATAATAGAAATTTATCTTATTATCTTTGATAAGATCTCTAATATAATAATAATAAATATTATTATACCTAGCTTTTTTATAGAATTTAGTATTTTTAGTAAGCTTTTTAGCTGATTGATTATTAATAAAGATAATAGGCCTATTAATAGCTCTAAATTCTAAAGACTAATTAATAAAGTTATAGTTATTAAATAAGTAAATAGCTTCTTTAGTAGTATCTGCTAGAGCTATATACTCAGTTTTATAAGTAGATAAAGCTACTATCTTTTGCTTAGTTGAACTATAGCTAATAATATTATAAAAATCCAGGCAAAATATATAAGCTAAAGTGGATTTTCTATTATTAATATCTCTTACCTAATCTGAGTTCATAAATCTAAATAAATTAAAGATATTAATATTATTATAGTTATAAATTAACTTATAATTAGGATTCTTTTTTAAGTAATCCTATATTGTATTAAAAGTAATAAAATATTTTTAGAAGGATTTAAAGAAAGTCTAGAGTAGGTAGTAACACCTAAAGTAATATCTAGCCTGGTTTGTAAGGTGAAATATAATAAAGTTCCTATGTCTTTTTAATATTCTAATATCTCTTCCTTAGAAGTATTATTCTTATTCTTAAAGAACTTAAATTTATTATCTATAGATATATTAAATTTATAGAGATCTTTCTTATTAAATTTAGTAAGAATGTTATTAGTATATTTAAACTAACTTATTTCCATAACCTTATTTTTTCTATTAATAACTAAGTTATTACCTAAGAAAGTGTTAGGTTCTCCTAGATCTTGGATTTTTATATTCTTTTTAAGATTACTATATATATATTCACAAGTAGTAGAATTATTAGCCCCTAATAGTATATTATTATTATAATATACCAGAATAGGTAAATATGGACCTTTATTAAGAGTAATATTAAGTATAAAAACTTCTTTATTATAAGGAGAGACTTTAAAACTAATCTTATATAAGATAGATTTAAGATATAAATACTATAATCTAGGGCTTTATTTTAACCTATCTAAAATCTTATTAAGTAAATATATAAAAGGCTGATTCTTATAGTTATTATGAAGAACTAAACTTTTAGAATCTTAATTATAGATATAGCTAGTAGGTAACTTAATATATATCTTTTCATCTACTTTTATATAAATAAATATAGTAGTAATATTATACTGAATTAAGATCCAGTTATAATAAACAGATATAATAAGTAAATATCTGTAACTTTCAGGCTTACAGATAGTACTAAAGGTTTCTAAATAATTAATACTAAAGTACTGGTTAAATCCCTAAGTAATCTATCTAGCGTTATATATAGGATTACTAGGATTCTAATTATTAGGTTTTATTCTGTAAACCTATCTACCCCCTAATATATTAATATTATTCTATTTTATAAAAGATAAATTAGGTATAGATATAAGAGTCTAAACTTCTATAGACTTAACAGACCTAACTTCCTTATTTATAGCTTGAATTTAGTTCTTACTATTTTCAGAACTTATAGTATTTAGAAAAGTAGTTAGCTTATTAAGAGTATTAACAAATAGAATATAGGAGGCAGTATGAAAATTACTTTATTTATTAATAAATAAACTATTACTATAGTTATATTAATCATAGTCAGTATAAAGAAGTAAAGATAGAAAGTCTTTAACTGTAAGAAGTATACTTTCTTTATATAAATACTATTTATAGTCTTTTTGAATTTCTGAACTTAAAGAAGGAATTTCTATAAATATAGTGGACTTTTGAAAGTTCTTAATATCTATAACCCTATTGGGATAAGTTATAGATAAACTACCTAAATCCTTATTAGGAGAAGGATCTAAGTTTATATTACTATTTTCTACTTTATCGGGAGGAAGTAGAAAATTAGTATCTTTAGTAATATTATTACTACTAGACTTAATAGTAATAACTGGATTCTCAGGAGAATTATTAGATGTAAGTTAGTTAGATTTAGTCTGTATAAGTTAACTAAACTTAGTAATAATCGTATTACTAAAAATAGATAAATCTTCTTTCTGTTGAGAATTAAACTGATTTTTAAGAATATTAATATCTCTAGACTAAATAGTATTTTAAGATTTGAAATTTCAAACTAAATAGATATTATAGCTAAAAGTAACTATAGTATCCTTTTTAGCCTTAGGGTCTAGCTTTTTAGAATACTTATTCTTAATCTTATAATAATAGAGACTACTCTAAATTCTTATATTAGAGATAAAAGGTTTCTTCTTATTCTTTCACTTATATAGAGTTTTAAATCTAATAGAAGAGTATGGTATTCTATTATAAATATAGATTAAAGTAGTAATAGTTAAACCCTAAAGGTATAAAGGTAAACTAAAGTTATAGAGAAGAATTCTAGCCTTATTAATAATAGTATTGCTTTCTTAATTGAATTATTAGGTTTATAAGTATAGGGTGGTCTTATATTATGGATAATACTATTATTAAGATAGACAACCTTCATTCTATTATTAGAGAATTCAAAGTTAATATTGATATTAACTTCTTTAATTCTCTTATCATTATTATTATTATTATTATTAGTTTTATTAATAAACCTTTTAAAAGCTGAAGTTACTTCTTTAGAGCTTTTAGTTCTTAATAACTTTCCCCAGATAAATCTACTATACTTATTAATAAATAAGATAAAGTAGTTATAGTAATTATAGGTTTCTGGAGATATAGGTTTATATAAATTGGAACTAATATAATTAAGATACTTAAACTTCTTAAAGTTATTAGAATCTCTATTAACTTTATTAGTAAACTTGCCTTTAACGTAGGCTTCATAAGTAGGTAGTTTATTACCTTTACTATACTTGTAACTTACATTATTATTATTTTATTTAGTATTAGTAATAGTAAGTAACTTAAGAATATTACTAGTATAATCTATTTGATTATGCTAGAGTTTCAAATTATTAATATTATTATTAATAATAGTATTAAGAATTAAATCTTTACTAATAGGAAGCTGAAACTTATAGAGGTTATTAACCTTAGTTTCAATAGGTAATAACTTATCCCTCTTTATATTCAATAATATAGGTTTATTAAAAAAGATAGATAAGATTCCTATAGTATTAAGTCTTACTTAACTTAATAAATTAATATCTAACTGTAGTACATAATAAGTATTCTTTAAAAGATATTTAATATTATTTAAAGTAATTTTTAAATTACCTTTTAAAGTTAAAATAATATCTCTTATATTACTCTACTTAATAGGTTTAATAACTTCTTACTTTATTAACTAAAAGAGAGTCATTTCTTAACTAAATAAATAGTAGTATTAGTATTAATAAAAGAAGAAATAATATTAATCTTATTATTAAAATCAAAACTTCCAGTTTCTTAAATCTTTTCAGAAATTAAGGAACCTAAAGTCTTATTAATATAAGATTTTAAAAGAAGTTAGGTAAAAGTTATATTTTCAAACTTAATTTCCTCTTTCCTTTCTTCCTTATTTTCTTTAATAACTTCTTTCACAGTTAACTTAAGTTATATAAAGTCTTTATATATTGATATACTTAATCTATTTAATAGATTAAGATTATTTGCTAATAAGAGTAAGCTAAATCCCACTATACTTATATAGAGATTATAAGTTAGCTTATATTAATAGCGAAGAATCTTTATATTAATAGTAGAAAACTTTTATATTAGGAATATAAAGCTTTATCTTAGGAGTAAGTAGGATATAGTGAGAATATTAAGGTTATAGATATAGAGGTTATAATAAGTGTTTAAATAGAGTAGCTATAGTTAGCAGTAATTAAATCCCTCGAGATATTTAAATTATTTATAGTGTGAAGATATGAGGGTGTGAGGTTAATATAGAAGGAGTTGTCGGTTATTTATTATCTACGAAAAGGTTAATATGAGGCGGGTGTGCTAGCTGCTATAACTGTAAGAGATTTAGCCTCAGATTAACTTAAGGCTAGCTGTAGCAGTTAGCGGGGGGTAGGAGGGCTAAAGTTATACTTTAGGGGTAATATATCCACTAATAGTCGTAATAGAAAGTAAGCTATTAGCTCCTCCCATAAGTTTTATAATAGAGATATTTAATAAATGAATTTATATAAAGTATATTTAGAATTTCTTCTATAAATAAATGTTAAATATAAGTAGGTATCTAGCTACTAAAATTAAGATATATTAATATAATTATTGATGAAATACTATTTTATTTTAAATTAAATAAGAGGTTATTATTAAAAGTATCTATATAGATTAAAAGATTAGTAGCTATACTTTGAGTTAAACTTAACAATCTTTTATTACTATTTCTATCTAAATAAGTTTTACTAATTTACAGTAAATAGTAATAGTAAGATTAACTACTAATTAGTATTAGTTTCACTAAAGGAAGATGTGAATTATATATATTATTATATATAGTATATTAATAAGGTTAAAAATATTAATATTTATGATATATAGCCTATAGGCTATATATAGGCTAGGTTTAGATATCTTAGGTAATTAGTTACTAATTACCTAGTAGCTAATAATAATGAATAGCTAGTTATTACTAGTAGCGGTAGTTTCTGCCACTAGACTACACTATATAGTTAGTATACTATAGGGTCCTAATAGTCTTATGACTATTATACTACTAATAATAATATTACTTTCTTCTAATTAAGATTTACTTTCTATAATAATATTAACTTTAACTTTAAAGTTATTATTAATATCTTTTACCTTAAAAGTAAGTATTCTATCCTCTATATTATTAATTTAACTAAAGTGTTTAATATTACTTAATATCTATCTAATATTATAGTAAACGTAATATAGGAAGTCTTTAAGGTATACTGAATTAATAATTACCTAGATTTACTTAACTATATTCTATTAATACTAAAATACATATTTAATCTGAAGACTTTTATTTAAAAGTTAAAATAATAAGCTTAAGTATTAGAATTATACCTATTAATATATATAATAATATAGATAAAATAGTGTGAAGGGCTAGCCTCAACCGGGAGGTATAGCATTACAGCTAATAATATCTCTACCTTTAGTATCTATATACGTATATATACGCGTATACGAACAGTACTACTAATTAAGCTATATTATCAAAAGATACTGTCGGTTACGCTATACTGTAGGGTATACAGTAACTTTACGTAATACTATATACGTAGCAGCATATACTCTATAGCCTACTAGCTATAGATACCTAGTATCCAGCGCTAGCTGTAGCGAAATAGTATAGTAATTAGTAAGTAATTACTATACTGTAGATCTAAAGTCTCATATAGTATTATATACTATATAATATAGTAACAATAATAACCATTTACCAGATAAATTTACATCTATATAATAAGATTATATATAATCTATAATTACTCTAATAATTAAACTAATACTAATTAGTAGTCAATATAACTATTATATTATTATATTACAGATTAGTAAGATTTATTATATCAGAAACAGTAATTATAAAAACCTATACCTAAGGTTTATATAAGGTAAAAAACTGTGAAATATATTACTTAAATACCTTAAACCCTCCCCACCCTAGGATCTTACCAGAAGCCTTTTAACTATATACTAATTCCTTACGGATTACTACTATTAAGATACTAATAACTATATTTAACTTTAGTTTCAAAATAAGGTAACTACCTAATAATAATTACTAAGAAGCTAATAACTACTCTTACTTTATTACTTATAGAAATATATTTAGTAAATATAATAACCCTCTTTAAGCTATTTGTAGATCTTTTAGTCTTAGAGATTTATAGTATCTTTAGCTTTAACCTCTTAAGAAACCTATATAACTTCTTGAAAACTTTTTCCCTATTCCTCTCTATATAAATTCAGCTAAAATTAATAATTCCCCCTTGCTCTATATATTCTTCACCTTCATAATAATATGTAAATTAATTCCTATAGAAGAAATACCTAATTTAGATATCCCTCTTTTTAAAATAATAGTATTATTAGAAATTTCTATATCTATAAAACTCTATTAATACCTTAATTTAAAACTTTTCAGCTAGATTCTTAATATTAACTATAAGATTATTATAAAGGAAAATTTCCTAAAGGTTTCTGCCTATTTAGCATATTAGGTAACTTTCTATATTTATATAGGACTTTATAGCTTAGAACTTTTTCAGATATCTAAAAGTAACTTTAAGAATTAACTTACAGTAATCTAGCAACTAACTAGTCTTTCTATAACTTACTACTTTAGAAACCACCTTATAGTGTATAGTATTAAAGTTAATAAAGATAGTCATTAAATCTATATAATTCTATACTAACTAATCCAGTAAGAGGAGTTTACCCTATAGACTCTTACTAAAATTAATAATATCGTAAATTACTATATTACTTTTAGAAGTAATCTAAAGAAGTATTCTAAGTAAATGAATAACCTCCTAATAGAAAAGTTAGACTTTACTTTACGTTTCTATAATATCTAGCTAAAAATCAAAAGTATTATATTAGTAATATATTCACTATAAATAGTTAAAGAGAGAGATCTACTACTAAACTAGCTAGCTTATATATATATAACTTCAGGTGAGAAATTTCTATTATAACTATTAATCTTACTAACCTTCTATGTAACTATTTTAAAGCCTTTTTAATACTAAAAAAACCACCGAAGCTATAGCTAAAATTAACCTAGGTATTGAAAATACCCCCTATATATTACTATTACTACCCTTTTTTATAATATATTTACTAAATATACTATAAACCTTATAAGGCTATATAATAAAAATATAAAATATAGTAGAGGCTTTTATAATATGCTTAAGTTAAAGATTTATATCTTTTATAATTACTACTTTAAGTTTAATATTCTATAGTATATATAGGTAAAGCTTTTTTGAATTATACTTGAAGATAATACTCTTAAGTTTTACTTTAATTACTTAAGTAACTTAAATATTAACTTCATATTTAACTAAATAGTTTAATAGATTAAAGAGTATTTTAAAAATAATAAGAATTAATAGCTTTATCTCTCTAATTAGTAAAATACTACCTTTTAAAGTATAATTACTAAGAATCCTAATAAAAGTAAAAAGAAAACCTTTAAGCTTCTATTCTCAAAGCTTATATATATCTAAAAAGCTTTCCCTACTAAAATCTAAATACATAATATTTTTTACCTCTAGCGTATAAGTATATACTGCAGTATATTAGAATATTGGTTAGCTTTCTTTAGCTTTATAGTAGTCTTCCAGAATTTCTATAACTAGTTAAAATCTACTATAAGTAATGTCTTATTAATTTAAAAAATATAATAAATACAAGATAATAGAAATAACCACTAGAGCGTAGCTGAAGACTAATTTTAGATTAACTATATATATAACTTACCTTAAGGTAATTCTTAAAACTATAGTTATATATATATATATATATATATATATATATATATATATATATAACCTTATACTCCAGGTGGCTGTTACTTACTTTTAATAACTATATATAGCTATAATAGTTAAAAATACTATATATATATAGTAAACCTAATTATTAGTTTATAAGATATATCCTTAAGGAGAGATATACTTTATATGATAGATATAAATTAGCTACTAACCTTAAGGTATATTCTATAATAGTATATTAAGTTTTCCTTATAAGCTATAAAGATATCAAAAGTCTTAATAATAACAATTTTAAGGTTTTAGTAGAGGTTAATAATAATAAAGATATTATTATATTTAGTTACTTTTACTCTATATTTATAGTAGTATGTAAGCTCTTTACCCTATATATAGGTCTAACTGTAAAATTTACCTAGTAATAGTATTTATACTAATACTAGCTTATAACTAGTTTAAATAGTAATAAAACTACCTATTATTATAGATAATTATACCTCTAGTTATAATATTTAACCTTATAGTGGAGGAAGACCTTATAGTAATAATTAGCGAGAGCCTCAGTAAGGCTAGAGCTTAATATATATAGCTGAAAGTAACTATTAAGGTTATAAAGTTAAGAATCTTTATAAACCTCTTGAA
The DNA here is from genome assembly GCA_001693025.2 of Colletotrichum lindemuthianum. Taxonomy (NCBI): domain Eukaryota; kingdom Fungi; phylum Ascomycota; class Sordariomycetes; order Glomerellales; family Glomerellaceae; genus Colletotrichum; species Colletotrichum lindemuthianum. The sequence goes on along the minus strand of MASP02000180.1, from coordinate 28,568 downwards.
GATAGAATAAAATAGAGGGTTTATAAAAGCTAAGTATTCTATAATTTATTACTCTTCTATATTCTTTATAATAAAATTAAAACTTCCCTTAAACTTATATAGCTACCTATAACTAGGGGAATATAATAGTGGAAACTATATATTCTATTATAACCTCTATAACCGGAAATATTAATATTTTCTGGAAAACCTAAGTAATATTATAAATACTAATATTAATAGGTAAACTCTAGAAATTCAGAAGAAAATTATCTAGTTATTCTATCATATACTATACTAAGCTAATAATTTCAGAAACTAGTTATTAATTAGATAATACTTTAATATTAATATACTATACTAGTTACTAGATACTTTAGAGTATTATATTATTATAATCGACGGGATTTTAGATATTATATAGCTATATTAAATATAGCTATATCTATACTATCATTATTTATATAGTAGCTACACTTAATTAAAATATTAAGATTATCTACTAATAAGAGTAGGCTGAGTTCTATTATACTTATATAGAGATTATAAGTTAGCTTATATTAGTAGCGGAAAACTCTCGTTTTAGTAGTAGAAAACCTTTATATTAGGAGTATAAAATTTTATCTAGAGAGTCTAGAGGATATTAAGGTTATAAATATTAAGGTTACAATAAGTATTTAAATAGAGTAGCTATAGTTAGTAGTAATTAAATCTATCAGTAGTATAATAGCTATAGGGCTATTAGGGCCCCATAGTATACTAACTATATAGTATAGCTTAGTAGTAGAGACTACTGCCACTAGTGATAACTAGTTACTAGTTATTACTACCTACTAGGTAATTAGTAACTAATTACCTAGAATATCTAGATCTAGCCTATATATAGCCTATAGGCTATATATTATAAATATTAATATCTTTAACCTTATTAGTATATTATATACAATAATATATATAATATACTTTCCTCTAGTGAAATTAATACTAATTAGTAGTTAACCTTACTATTATTACTTACTGCAGATTAGTAAAATTTATTTAGGTAGAAATAGTAATAAAAGATTATTAAGTTCAACTTAAAGTAAGGTCACTAATTTCTTAATTTATTTAGATATTTTCAATAAATACCTCTTATCTAACTTAAAGTAAGATAATAGCTTTTTAATAATTATACTAATATATCTTAATTCTAGTAGCTAGATATCTATTTATATTTGAGATTAACTTATAGAAGAGGTATTAAGAGTATTTTATGTAAGTATATTTATTAAATATCTCTATTATAAAATTTACTAAATTTCTATAATGAAGGAATTTATAATATTCTAAATTTTAGAATTTCCTTATATTCCTTTTTTCTTTCCTTATATCTTTCTATTTTCTCTCCTCTCTTTTCTTATTTAATTAATAGATAGTTTCCCTCTCTAAGATTAAAATTTACCTATATAATATTAATAAATAGGATTAGTAAATAATTAAAATAGAATTTTCTATCTTTCCCCTTCTTTCCTCTTTTAATTTACATTTTTTATAATTTCCTTATAGTTAGGGAATAATAAGTAAAATATTTAAGTTAGTGGAATTTCTTAGAAGATCTTTCAAAAACCTTAGTATAATAAGTAATATAATTCTTTTAGAAGTAAGAATACTAATAAAACTAAAGCTGTTTCTTAATAGTAAGGTTTTTATTAAATAAAAAGCTTTTAATTTTATTATAGAGTATAATTCTAACTAAACTAATAACTAAATAGTATAGATTATAGTAATATATATAAATAATTACCTCTTTAATAGAGACCTTCTAAGTTTCTTTAAAGATAATTTTGAAATATAGTTAGAGGAAATATAAGCTACTATAGATAAATAAGTATTTTAGTATTTATAAAATACTGTCTTTATCTATAATATTAAAATTAATATAAAAAGTAAGTAAATCTACTAAGTTCTTATAAATCTAATAAAGTAAGATAAGTTTATCCTATAGATTAAGAAAGAAATCTAAGAAATAGTTATAAACTTATAGAATTTTAAGATACTTATTAATAATTAACTAGGTTTCCTTAATAGTATTACTTTTACTTAATAGATATATTCTATAATATAGAAGTAATAATAAAAAAGTAATTTATTAAGATCTTATAAAACTTACTATTTATCTCGCTACCTTAAGGAATTAGTCTTAAGGAGTATCCTAATAAATAGAGAGATTTATAGTTAATTTACTATTATTAGTAATAGATATAACTTCTTAATAGAAAGAATAATTTAAATAATAAGACTTTTAAGATTAATAAAATTAATAACCTCTTTATAATTAGAACTAATAGTATAAACCTCTTAATTTACTTTCTATAATATCCCTTCTATATATTAATTTTATAAATAATTATTGGGGGACTAAATATCTTTCTATTAATATACTAATAGCTAAGAATATAACTAATCTAATAAACATATATAACTCTAAGATAAAACATAGAGAAGCTTTTTATAATATCTTGAAACTAAAAATCTATATTTTTAGAAATTATTATCTAGAATTAGATATATTTAACTATATATAAGCTAAAGTCTTTTTAATTATACTGAAAGACTAAGCTTTTAAATATTACTTTAACTATTTTAGCAATTTCCTTAGTTTTATAATATTTTACAATATAGCTTACTATATTAAGAATTATTTTAAAAATAATAAAAGTTAATAGGTTTATTTTACTAACTAATATAATATAATATTTAGAAATATCATTACTAATAACTAAAATAAGATAAGAAAGGAGGTATTTAAGATCCTTTTTACTAAACTAATATATATTTAGAGAATTTTCCCTCTTAAATAGTATATTAATCTTAGTTTCTAAAACTACTTCTTAAATATATACTGAGGGATATTAGAGTTTCAGTTGGTCCTTTTTAGCTTTATAGTAATATAGTAGAAAGTTTATAATTAGTTATAATTTACTGTAGGTATTACTATAAGTTTTCCTCCTATAATATTCTAATATATATTTAAAGATATTAATAATTCTAAGGGATTTTTATTAATTAGTGTGAATTAATATTAGATCAACTAGATATATAACTTACCTTAGAGTGTTTATTAAGGATATAGATATAGCTTTTAAGAATACTTTTGAGTATTATTTAGAGGAGGATATTATTTAATCTTTATTACTTTATATAGCTAATTTAATAAAAAATATTATATCTTTAGTAAACTTAGTTACTAGTTAATAAGATACTCTTTTAATAAGAGAAGAGAAGTTTATAATCAATATAAGTTTAGTTTTTATAGAGTAGATATATTAGTATTTACTTATTATTATTTCCTTATATAATATAAGAAAGTAGAAAGTTCAAATAATAACTTTAGAGATATTTATAAAACTAATATTAAAGATAATATAGTAGTATATTACCTTTAAGATTGTTAGCTCAAGGATTAATCTGAAGTATTTAGTTCTCTAAGTAATTCTTCAAATAACTTTATAATATTTTACTTTAAAGAATAATTTATATCTCTAGATAGTTAAAAGATTATAAGGATTCTCTAGAATTAAACAGTAATTTATATTTTCATAAAAGAAGATAATATAATTAAGGAAATTACTATTTTAGTATTTATATTTATTCTTAAAGAATACTATTTAGATATAGTTTTCTAAAGAACGTTATCTAACTTGAACACTAGTAGCTACTTTATAGCTAGCTATTTCTAGTTTAATATTCTGAAATAAACTATCTTTTCCTTTATTCCTTTAAAAGCTTCTAGAGGAGGATTAATATCTATTTATTTTAGAGGAGGTAAACTTATAATAATAATAAGTATAATTAATATATTTATACTATTAAGTATAATAATATTCTATATAGCTTTTTATAAGATTCTGTTTCTATTATATTTTATCAATATAAACTACTTAAATATTATTTTTAATAATATTTATAATTAGTTATATTAAAATAAGAAAGTTATTCTAGTTATATATAAATAGAGATATTTAAAGATATTATTAGATAAGGAGGAGATATTTACTTCTTTATATTTAATAGAAGTTGAGATCTAGAGACTTTATTATTACTTTATATATCTATTTATTATATATTTTTAAGAAGTTCTCTATAAAGCTAGATACTTAGTTATTTCAGAAGCTCTTATAGTTTTTGAAAAGTATTATTACTAATATTAGATATATAATACTATTCTCTCTTAATTTAGGTTTACACGCTATAATAATATTAATTTTAATCTTAAAGTTATTATTAATATTCTTTACTTTAAGAATAACTACTCTATTCTCTATATTATTAATATAGTTATAGCTTTTAATATTACTTATTTCTTACTTAATATTTTAGTAAGATTAATATAGGAAGTTTTTAAGATATACTAAATTAATATTTATTAAGGTTTATCTAATTTTATTTCTACTAATACTAAAATAGATTTTTAATCTAAAAATTTCTATTTAGAAGCTAAAATAATAAGTTTAACTATTAAGATTATATTTATTAAGGTTTATAATAATATTAGTAAAGTAGAATATTATTTTATTTTTCTCTATTATATATATAAAATTTACTATTAAGAATATCTATTATTATTATAAAAGTATTACCTCTAGGCTACTTATAAGTTAATAAATAATACTACTAACCTGAATAGTCTTATATTCATACTTCTTATTTTTAAAGCTTACCTCTAGTTTACTGGGGATTCTACTTTATCTCTAGAGATAGTCTTATAGATATAAGTGATCTAAAAAGTAACTAAAACTATTTACTATAAGTATATAAAAAGGATTATTAATAATATTATAGCTATTTATAATAACCTTAATATATTATAAATTATAAGTTTCTTACTACAGTCTCTTATATATATATATAATAAGAAAAGAAAGATTAGTAAGATTTCTTCTATCTACTTACTACGTATAGTAAAATATATATTATTAACTTTCTCTATAACGTTTCAGAGTTCTATTTAACTACTATAAAAATATATTATAAAAATAATAATATTTCTCTTTAACTATATATTTTAGTAGAAATATAAGAGTACTTCTATTATAAATATAATAATAGTAATATTAATAAAGCTAGAGATTTCTATTAGGAAGTTTTATCTATCTTAATTTTATTCCCTATTATCTTTAAACCTTTGAATATTTTAGAGATACTATAAGATAATAGTATTCTCCCTTTTTATATTAAAAGAAATATATTACTACTTTCTAATAAGAATAAGTATACTAAATATTAGAGGATAATAAAGTTATTTCTTAAATTCTTAAAAATTATATTTAATTAGGAAAATCTCTCTTAATAAGAAAGTAACTAAAGGATTAATTTATAATTTTCCTTATAGCTAAGGAAGAAGCTAACTTAACTTTCTCTAGATCTTTCTGCTAAAAAGAAATTATTATTATTTCTAGTTTCTTTTTTAAAGGTTAATAAAAAAGAAAGTAGGAAGTATTATTAATAATCATATAGTTGAAATTATTTAGTATAATTCTATTATCTATAAAGATTATATTATCTTTAAATCTTAAGTAATTAATAAAATTAAGAATAAAGATAGTAACTAAGTATATAAGAAGTTTGGTTACTTTTGCTCTGTATCTATAGTAGTACCTAAGCTCTTCACCTTATATATAGTTCTAACTATAAAATTTACCTGGTAATAGTATTTATACTAATGCTAGCTTACAACTGTTTTAAACAGTAATAAAATTACCTATTGTCGTGGATAATTATGCCCCTAGTTGTAATATTTAACCCTATAGGGTAAGTATACTAGCTGCTATAGCTGCGAGGGGTTTGGGTCTGAATTAACTTAAGGCCAGCTGCAGTAGTTAGTGGGGGGGTGGGAAGGCTAAAGTTATACTTTAGGAGGCAATATATCCACTAATAGTTATAATAGAGAGCAAGCTATCAGCCCCTCCTATATATAAGAAGTTAAGGTTTATAATCTAAAGTTTTAGAGATAATAGAAAGTTTATAATCCTTACTTAGTTTCCTATAATTTAGAGAAGTAGCTAAAAACTAATTATAATTATTACTTTTATATTAATAAGAAATAAAGATTTTCTCTTCTAGCTAAAAGATATTCTTTAGATTTATATTTAGGCTAAAACTAAACTTATAAGATATATTATAGCTAAGTTACTTATTTACTTTAAAGACTAATATTCTTCTGAATCTATAATAATAATTATTAAATTATTTTATAGTTTAGCTAAAGTTAGTATTTACTAATAGGTAATATATCTAAAATACTTTAAAGAATAGTTATATATAGAGATATCTATTTATAATTCTTACCTCCTTATATTTTGACCTTATAATAAGATATTTAGTATAATTAATATATAAACTAATAATATTCTTAGTTTTTCTAATACTATTTTTACTTAATAAAAAGATAAGAAATTAGTAAAAGTTTCTCTTATAGTAAAATTTAAGATCTTCCTTATAAAGTTAATATTACTAATATTTAATAGTAGTATACTCTCTCTCTAGAATAAAAACCTCCTTCTTGAATAAAAAAACTAAGGTTATAAGTTTATTATTATTAATATTTTTATAACTCCTAAGATACCTTAAAAAACTATATTAAATAATATATATATAGAGTATATATTACTTTAATTTACTAGCCTAAGTTATTCTTTAACCTCTTATATATAATATAATAACTATAACTCTCTAGTAATAATATTACTACTTTTGATAAATATATTAAATAATAAATAGAATATTTAAATTCAAAGTTAACTTTTATCTCTCTTAATCTCTCTAAGATATATCTCTATATTTTTATAGATAGTTTATTTATTAATAATATTAACTTATTATTTTAACTGGAATTTATAATAACTTTAAGCTAAAAGATAGTTACTAGTAAAGGTAAGTTTATAATCTAAAGTAATTTAGTTTACTATTCTTTAACTAAAAGTAAAATAGTAATTAGAAATATACTTACTTTAGAGATTTATATTATAGTTACTAATATAGATTTTATATATATTGATACTATATTTTTATAAAAGATTATAGTATATTATAATTTTCCCTCTATCTCTATAATTACTTATACTAACTTATATTTATTATATAAGTATTTTATAAAGCTTAATATTATAAATTAAAAGAAGCTTATAATTAATATTATAGCTTTAAGGTATTTATATAAGTATGAAGAATTATATAAAATATAGTAAATTAATAGTAAGAATAATCTTACTACTATTTTTAATAAAACGTCTCTAAACTATACTCTAGAGAGATTTATTAATATAAATAATATAATAGTTTATATAGAGTGATAAATTATTTATCAAGAATAAAAGAAGGAAATTCAGAAAGTTATTTAGTTAAAAGATATAGATTATTTAATGAATTTTATCTTATATAAAGAAATATAGTATATTATAGTTAAAAGGTAAAAAAGAAGTTTATTAATATTAATAATATAATAACTAAAAAGCGATTAAAATTCTACAATATACTAACTATATAATATAACTTAATAGTAGAAACTACTGCTATTAGTAATAAGTAGCTACTAGGTAATTAGTAACTAATTACCTAAGGTATCTAGATCTAGCCTATATATAGCCTATAGGCTACGTACTATAAATATTAATACCTTCAACCCTATTAGTATACTATACGTAATAATATATACGACATACCTCCCCCTAGTGAAACTAATAAAATCTTTCGAGATATTCAAATTATATATAGATAGCGTGAGGGTATAAGGGCGTGAGGGCGTAAGGGTGTGAGGTTGACGCGGAAGGAGTTATTAGTTATTTATTATCGAAAAGGTTAATGTAGAGTGGGTATACCAGCTAACTTAGGGCTAGCTGCAGCAGTAAGTGGGGGGTGGGAGGGCTGAAGTTATACTTCAGGGGGTAATATATCCACTAATAGTTACAATAGAGAGCAAGCTATCAGCCCCTTCCAGATACTATTATATAATATTAAGTAAATATTAATTTTAAGGAGAGACACTCTATAGAATCTACCTAAAAGATATTTTTTAGATTATTTTATAGTAATAAGCTTATTATTCTTAATAAAGGTAAAATTACTAGAATTCTCTAAAATTAAATAGTAATCTATATTCTTACTAAGAATATTACTATTAGTAGTGAACTTATAAATAATACTATTATTTCTATATATATTTTTATACTTAAAAGCTGCTACTTAAGTATTATATGTTAAGATATTTTACCTAGTTTAGATACTACTAGCTTCTTAACTACTAGATACTTCTAGTTTACTATATTAAAATAGTTTATTATTTCCTCTATTATTCTTATATCTCTATAAGGTAAATTACTTATAATATACTGTTAGTTTACCTGTCAGGATAATAATATATACTATATATAGTCTTCATAGTATGGGTGTAAACTATTCTGGTAAATTGTTATTGTTATTCCTAAGTTACGTTACATAGCTACGGAGGCTACATATATAGCAATAAAGCTATAGCTATATAGCCACATAGCCTATACAGCTATATAGGCCGACTATTTACCTAATATAACTATAGCATAGTGGGCCACAAAGTAACCTAGTAGCCTATAATAGTTAAACTAAATAGTTGAATTAATACTAATAACTTTTCTTTATACTATAGCAATATTATCTAAATACAAAAAAGGAGCCTAAATAGCTAACTACTAAAAACTATATTTTTCAATATCCTCCTTTTACCACTAAACTTATTACCTATTTATCCCTCTATATAATTATAGTGGTTATATTAACCACTAGGATCTCTTTAAGTAAATATTAAAAATCAAAAGGATATAAAACTCTATTTAAAACTTAAAGCTATAAGGCTATAGAGGCTATATAGCTATACAGAGGCTATATAGCTATATAGTAACTATACAGCTATAGAAACTATATAGCTATATAGCAACTATATAGCTATATAGACTATATAGCTATATAGCAGCTATATAGTTATATAGAAGCTATATAGCTATAAGGCTACAAAGCTCTCAAGCTATAAAGCCACAAAGAAGTTATTATCTCGAGAGGTTAGTAATATTATATACCCTCTAGTAATCTCCAAAATTATTACTTCTAGAAGCTATAAGAGAGGATCCTTATTATATAGCTTTTTTAAAACTATAAAAGCTGTAAGAGAAAGCTATTATTATATATAGCCCTCTTGAAGCTATAAGAGCTATAGGAGAAAGCTATTATCTAAGCTATATATATAGAAGGGGGATATTAGGAGATTATAAGAGGCTATAAAACTATAAGGCTATAAAAGCTCTTAAGTATATTTACTAAATATACTCTCTTTAGCTATTATCGTAAGTATCTATTATCCTTTAAATAACTACTATAGAAAATACCTTATTTTAAACTAAAATTAAATATCATTATTAGTATCTTAATAATAGCTTTCTATAAGAAGTTAGTATATAATTTAAAGCTTCTAGTGAGATTCTAAGGAGAGTCTGAAGTGTCCAGAGAAAACTAGAGATACTATAAACTTTAGTACTTAAGTGGTAGAATCGTGAGACTTAGGGGGTTTATATTTACTAAATATATTCTTATTAGTAGTACTGAGGATATATGATTAATTTCTCTATAACTTTTAGGAATATCTCATTTTAACTACTATAAAGAGAGGCTCGCTGAGGTAATTGTATTTGCTACCTAAAGGTGCCTTCTTTACAGTAATCTCCTCAAGAGAGTTAGTATATAGTTTGGAGGCTTCTGGCGAGGTTCTAGGGTGGGGAGGGTCTAAGGTATCTAAGTGATAAATAACTATCACGATCTTTTACCTTATATAAACCTCAGGCAAAAGTCGTAATTGCTTCTTCTAATAATAATAGATCTTGCTGATCTGTAGTATAGTGATATAACAGTTAGGTTAATTACTAATTAGTGTTAGTTTACCTATCAGAATAATAACGTACGCTACATATAGTCTTCGTAGTATGGGTGTAAACTATTCTAGTAAATTATTATTATTATTCCTAAGTTATATTATATAGTTGCAGAGGCTACGTATATAGTAATAAAGTTATAGCTATATAGCTATGTAGCCTATATAGCTATACAGACTAACTATTTACCTAATATAGCTATAGTGTAGTAGGCTATAAGGTAGCCTAGTAGCTTATAATGGTTAAACTGAATAGTTAAACTAATAAGAAGCTCTGAATTATATACTAACTTCTTGTAGAAAGTTATTATTAAGATACTAATGATTATACTTAATTTTAGTTTAAAATAAGATACTCCCTATAGTAGTTATTAAAAGAATAATAGATATCTGTAATAATAGCTAAATAGAGTGTATTTAGTGAATGCAATTGAGAGCTTTTATAGCCTCACAGTCTTATAGTCTCTCGAAATTTCTTAATACTCCCCCTATATATATAGCTTAGATAATAGCCCTCTCTTATAGTCTTTATGGCTCTAAGAAAATTATATATAATAATAGCCTTCTCCCACAGCCCTTATAACTCCAAAAAGGCTATATAATAAGAACTTTCTCCTATAGCCTCTAGAAGTAATAATCTTAGAAACTACTAGAGGGTATATAATATTACTAACTTCTTAAGGTAATAACCTCCTTATAACTTTATAGTCTTACAGCCCTATAATCTTATAGCTATATAGCCTCTATATAGCTATATAGCTACTATATAGCTATATAATCTATATAATTATATAGTTACTATATAATTATATAGTTTCTGTAGCTATATAGCTACTATATAACTATATAGCCCCCGTATAACTATATAGCCTCTATAGCCCTATAGCTTTAAATCTTAAATAAAGCTTTATATCTTTCGAATCTCTAATATTTACTTAAAGAGATCCCAGTAATTAATATAACTATTATAATTATATAGAGAGATAGATAAGTAATAAATTCAGCAGTAAAAAGAGGATATTAAAAAATATAGTTTTTAGTAGTTAGCTATTTAGACCCTTTTTTTATATTTAGATAATATTACTATAGTATAAAGAAAAGTTACTAATATTAGTTTTACTATTCAGTTTAACTATTATAAACTACTAAGCTACCTTATAGCCTACTATGCTATAGCTATATCAGGTAAATAGTGAGCCTATATAGCTATATAGGCTATATAGCTATACGGCTATAGCTTTATTACTATATATGTGGCCTCCGCAGCCACATAACGTAACTTAGGAATAACAACAACGATTTACCAGAACAGTTTACACCCGCACTATAAAGACCATATATAGCGTACGTTATTACCCTGACGGGTAAACTAATATATACTTAAGAGAAACTACTTCTATTATAATATTTAGAATGATAAATATATCTATACTAGTTAATATTATTATATTTTATATAGTTTCTTATAATATATTCTTCCTCCTTTATCTTATAGATATAGATTACTTTAGTATTATATTTAATAATATCTATAATAAGTTTCACTAAAGTAAAAAGATTATACTTATTATTTCAAGATAGAAATATCTATAGATACTTCTTAATAAAGAGAGAAAAATTACCTCTATATATTTTATAGAGATAGGGATATAGAGATTTTACTATTAGTTTAAATATCTAGCTATAGTATATCTTTATAATATTCTTAATAAAGTGGAATATCTTATTAAATAGTATACTCTTAAAGCTTTTAAGAAATACTACTACTACTACTAAATATATAATATTTCCCCCTTCTGTTTTTAATTTATTATCTAAGGTAATGTTAACTTTAACTTTAAGGTTCTTATTAATATTATCTATATTAATAACTATAATATACTTTATATTATTAATACTACTATAATATTTAATATTACTTAGTTTTTACTTGATATCTTAGTGAAGGTGATATAGAAGGTTCTTAAGATATATTAGATTAATATATACTAAAGTCCTTCTAATTGTATTACTACTATTATAATATAAACTTTTAATCTAAAGACTTTAGATTAAAAGTAAAAACTATAAAATTAATAGTTTATATTATATTTATTAAGATATATAATAGTGTTAGTAAAGTTAAGTTTTACTATATACTTCTCTATTATATTTATAAGATTTACTATAAAAAGCTTCCTACTACCACCTGAGAGGTATTCCTTTAGGTAGTATATAAGATAATTAATAATATTACTAATCTAAATAGCTTTTTATTTATGCTACTTATATTTAGAGTATACTTATATCTTACGGAAGATTTAGCTTTCTCTCTAGATATTATTATCTAAATTTAAGTTATATATAAGGTTATAGAGAAAGTCTACTATAAGTATACTAAGTATACTATTAATACCACTTTAGTAATATATAATAGCCCCAATACCTCTTATATAATAATCTTTCTACTTTAGACTCTTTCATATATATAGTAAGAGAAAGAAACCTAGTAAAATTTATATTCTCTTGTTACCTACTATAGTGAAACTTATATTCTTAAGTTACTTTATTTAGTTACGTTTACTTCATATATATAGTAGTACCTAAGTTCTTCACCCTATATATAGTTCTAACTGTAAGATTTACCTAGAAACAGTATTCATACTAATACTAACTTATAACTAATTTAAATAGTAATAGAATTACCTATTATTGTGGATAATTATACTCCCAGTTGTAATATTTAATCCTATAATAGAGGAAGACTATATAGTAATAATCTATATAGTGAAAGCCTCAGTAAAGTTAGAACTTGATATATATAGCTAAAAGTAACTACTAAAATTATAAAATTAAGAATCTTTATAAACCTCTTAAAGATAGAATAAAATAAAGAGCCTATAAGAGCTAAATATTCTATAATCTATTACTTTTCTATATCTTTATAATAAAATTAAAATTTCCTTAAAATCTATATAGCTACTTATAACTAAAAGAGTATAGAATAGATAAAGAGAAATCCAGTTATAACTACTATAACTAAAACTATCAGTTTATTAAACTAAATATTACTAAAATTATTCTAAGTACTGTAATTAACAGGTAACCTATAGATATTTAAAAGAAGATTATATAGCTATCCTATAATCTGCTATATTAAGCTAACTATTTTAGAGACTAGTAATTAATTAGATAATATTCTAATATTAATATACTATAATAATATTAGTTATTAGATACTATATAATATTATAGTAATATAATTATAGAGGTTTTAAAAGCTATCTAGCTATATTAGAAGTATATATATCTATATAAGTATTATTTATATATTAGCTATACTTAATTCATATATTAAGATCGTTTACTGATAAGAGCAGGCTGAGTCTCGCTATACTTATATAGAGCTTGTAAGTTAGCTTATATCAGTAGCAGAGAACTTTCATATTAGGGGCGTAAAGCTTCATCTAGAGGGTCTTAAGTTACTTTATAGTCTTTAAGAGTTTTAATTAAGAGCTATAAAATAGTATTTTACAAATAATAAATAAGAGATTAATAATAGTATAGCTGAAGTTATAGCTTTATAAAAACTAATATTTATAGCTTTGAATATTAACTTTTAGTTAGGTTAAGAATCTCTAAGTAATCTAATAGTAAATAGAAGCTGATGATTTTATATAACCACTTTAATTTTATCCATAGCTATTCCCAAGACTTTAAATTTATAGCTAATCTTATATTACCTTTATCTTAAGAGATAATAATATCCTTTCTCCTCAAGTAATTAGCAACCTAATATCTTAAATATAAAAACCTTAGATTTAACTAGAAGTTTTAAGTTCTATCATATATTAATATATAGTTAGCTTACTACCTCTAGAGTCTCGCTAAAAGCTTTATTTTATAGTATATCTTATAGCTAAGAAGTAGTTAAATTTAATATTCTTACTTACCCCCTAAATAAAAAATATAATTATGATATTTAGCTTCCTATTTAAAAAATTAATAAAAAAGGAAATTGATAGTATTATTAATAATAATGTTATAGAGATTATTTAATATAATTTTATTCTCTATAAAACTATAAGTATTTTAAGTTTTATTTTATTAATAAGATTAGAAATAAGAATATTAATAAGGTATATAAGAAGTTAAAACTTATAATTTAAGGTTTTAGAGATTATAGTAAGTTTAAGATTTTAATATAATTACTAATAATTTAGTATAGTAGCTAATAGTTAGTTATAGCTATAACTTTAATTTTCCTTAAGTATAAAGATATAATAATATAGTTTTATAATATTATTTAAACTTATATCTAAGCTAAAATAAAGCTCATAAGATATATTATAACTGATTTATCTTTTTATCTTAAAGGATAGTTTCCTCCAGACTTTATAATAACTATTATTAAGCTACTTTATAACTTTACTGAGACTGAAATCTATTAATAGGTAACTTACTTTATATACTATAAGAAGTAGTTATAAATAGAAACTTTGATATATAACTTATACTTCCTCATCTTATATACTTAAAATAGTATTTTTAGCCTTATTAGTATATAAACTAATAATATCCTTAGTTTCTTTAATATAATATTTTTTCGCTAAAAGAATAAGAAGCTTAAGAAAACCTTATTTAAGGTAAAGCTTAGGATTATTACGAGCCAGCCCCGTACGGAATATGCTATAGAACACCCTACTTAAGTGCAGCCAGACAATAAGTGGACAACTTATTATTATATACCTTTTGACGAGACTATAGTATATAGCTTAATTAGTAGTACTGTTTATGTGCGTGCGCCTACGTATATAGATACTGAAGGCCGAGATACTATTAGCTGTAGTATTATACCTCCCAGTTAGAATTAGCCTTTTATATATAATAAGTCTACCCTATAGTCTAAAGTTTAATCTAGATTATATATAGATTTATATATAGATTTATTCTCTAGCTTATAGTAATATATATACTAAAGGTATATTACTTAAGCGTTTAGGAGCCTCCCCTACTATAAGGTTATAATAGGTAGGTAGTATAATATAGCAGAAGCGGGAGAGGGGAGGTAGTATTATAGGCTAGCTTTATATAGAATATACTATAGAATATCCTACTTAAGTGCAGCTAGATAATAAGTAGACAACTTATTATTATATACTTTTTGACGAGGCTACAGTATATAGCTTAATTAGTAGTACTGTTTATATACGTGCGCCTGCGTATATAGGTACTGAAGGCCGAGATGCTATTAGCTGCAGCACTACGCCCCCCAGTTGGGGCCAGCCCTTCACAAGGATTATACTTTTAGAAATTATATTTCTTATATTTAATTAAGGTATTTTATTACTTTAGAGTAATTATCTCTATTTATACTAGAAGTATTAAGGGTAAAAGGTAACCCTTATTAGTATATATATTATACCTAGGATACTTAAGAAGGTATATATGAAACAATAGATATATAATATATACCTAACCTCTATATACTAACTAGAGACTCTATTTAATTTCTTATATATAATATAAAAATAATAATTCTTAAGTAATAATACTATTATATTTAATAAATAGCTTAAATAGTAAATAAAGTATCTTAACTAAGATGTTAATTTTATATTACTTCATTTCTCTAAGATATATTTTTATATTTTCATTTATAATCCTTTTATTAATAATACTAACCTCATATTTTAACTGGAATTTATAATAATTTTAAGCTAAAAGATTATAATTAGTAATAGCTAGTTTAACTTCTATAGTAACTTTATATATCACTTATCTACTAAAAGTAAGAAAGTTATAAAAAGTATACTTACTTTAGAGATTTATATTATAGTAGCTAATATAATCTTTACTAATATTATAGCTATATTATTTAAGAAGATCCTTAAATATTAAAAACTTTCTTAAATTCTAATTATTATATATACTAACTTATACTTACTTTATAAATACCTTATAAAGCTTAATATTACTAAAAAAAGTATCTAATAATTAATATTATAGTATTAAGGTAGTTATATAAATATTATAAATTCTATAAGATATAGTTAATTAATAGAAATAATAATATTACTAATATCTTTATAAAAACACTCTAAACTGTATCTTTAAGAGATTTATTAATTTAAACTATATAACTATTTAAATAGAGAAATAGATAACTTAAGTAAAGTAGATAAATAGGTATGTAGATATTATTTAGGTAAAAGAATATAGATTATAAAAAATACTATTCTTTATATGAATAGATAGATATTAGTATATATAATAAAAAGAAAAACTACTAATATTAGTTACGTTATATTATAGAGTATATAGTAACTATATATAATATTATATATATAGTAGTATATCCTCTGTAGCCTATTAGCTATATATACCTAGTATCTAGTGCCAGCTATAGCTTAATAGTATAGTAATTAGTAAGTAATTACTATACTTTAAATCTAGAGTCTTATATAGCGCTATACGCCATATAATATAGTAATAATAACAACAATTTACTTGATAAGTTTGCATCCATACAACGAAATCACGTACGGCATGCAATTACCCTGACGATTAAACTAACAGGTACGTAACAACAAGTCGTCCACTTATCATCTGGCTGCAGTTAAGTAGGGTATACTATACGGGGCTAGCTCGTAATACTACCTTCCCTCTCCCGCTCCTACCACGCTACCTGCCAGTTGTAGCCTTACGGTATAGGTCTTCCGAGCACTTAAGTAACATACCCCCAGCGTGCGCTATCACGTGGCTACTGTAAGCTGTAACAGAGGCTACAAACAGAAATTAGGAATATAAAGTAGTAGGATATATAACAGACATATTATATTTAATACTATATATAGAAGGTAAGCTTCCTACTAATATATTTATATAATATAACCTTAATAGAAATATTCTATATCCTTATAGCTATTTATTCTATATTTATTACTAGGGTTTAAGCTATTACGTCTATTTCGTTATAGTTTTATAGTAATTTCCTAAAACCTTCTGGAACTAAATTTCCTGGGGAAACTTCCAGAAGATTCCCAGAATTTCTATAGGAAATCCCTAGTATCTCTCTATAATATTCTTTCTTACTAAAGTAGTATTTACTTTATTTTAATATTATTTTATAGTTTTATTCTAATTTTATAGTTTTAATTTCTATAAAATCTCTAATATATTTAAATAATAATCTTACTAGCAGTTTCTTAAAGCTATTAGTAATATTATTAGTAGTTTCTATATATTTAAACACTATCTTATTTTAACTTACTATCTCTCTTATAAAGTAGTTATATTGAAGGTTTCTGACTATTTAAATTATATGCCTCTCGGGGTCCCATTTAGGTAGTTGCACCCGACAGTCCGCTTTTGCCTTATAAACTCTGTAGATAAGCTAAAGCTGAGGAATTATTTAAATGGAGGAAACTTCAGACAGTAAATATAGTTAGTTAATATAATAACTGATAAATAAGGAAGATATATCTATTATAGAGAGAAAGAAGATATAGACTTATATTTATTATAGTTACTTTTTTAAAGGATTATATTTAGTTATTATATAATATCTACTACTAGCTAGTATTATATATTACTAGCTGTTAATAGTTGCTAGCTGTTAACAGCTAGTAGTAGGTGCAGCCAGCTGGTGGCAGTTACTACACTTGGTTTCACAACTGGAAGGTATGTTGACTACTAGTTACAGTTACCTGTCGCAGGATTCGAACCTACTGCACTTACTAAAATGGTAAGAGCTAGCTAGATGTTAAACTACTACGTCAAATAGAACCTCTCTTATAAAGTAATTATAGACTTTAATATATTTAGCCTAATTATTTAAACTTTCTTCTTTTATAAAAATAATTAATTTAATATTATTTATCTATATTAGTATAAATTGAGTAATTATTTCTCCTAGTTTCCTAACCAAAATTTAGATTTATATACCTTCTGAAACTATATTAGATTCTATATAATATTTAGCTTCTATAGATAATTTTACTATAACTATTTAGTAATAAGATCTCTATAAAATTAATCTTCTAACTATAAAGAATATCTATCTAATTATTAACTTTAATATAATCTTATAACTAATATAGTTACTATTTATATAACTATAAAGTTTAAGATTATTATTTCTATTATTCTTTATAGTATAACTAATATAATATTTACTTTATATTTTAGTATACTAAAGAAGATATAGTATTTCCTTCTTATTAAACTCTCTAGAGTAATATAAGAATCTTACCTAAAACCTATAACTAAATAATAAATCTAATTATATTATTTAAATAGTAAACTAAAGTTTTCTAAATATTTATTAATATTATTATTATAATATTTTATTAATTAGACTTTCTACTGAAATAATAAAATTCTAGACTCCAGATTCTACTTAAGTAGCAGCTAGATAGAGAAACTTTCTAAATTCCTTAAATATCTCCTTTAGGTAACTTTCCTATAAGATTATTATCTTATCCTCATTAAAATTTAGATAGATACCTAAGAAGAAGTCTGGTACTTCTAAGTTATTAATCTTAATATTCTATTTAATCTATAAGAAAACTATAGTAATATTATTATTTAGTTTAATAACTAATATATTATTAATATAAGTAGCTATTATAACTTTCAGTTTAATATTATAATAAATAATATTATCTAATAGTAAAACCTTAAAATCTACTTATTCTAAGATTTCCTAAAGTTTCTATTATTATTATTAACTTTCCTACCTGAAACTATATAGTATTTATTATAATTAGATAATTTAGGCTAGATTTATAATATATTCTGTAATTTTAGTATAATAGAAATACTTTAAGTTTATAAAGTAAATACTAAGAAGTGGGAATATTTATATATAAATATCCTCCTTAAAATTACTATTAAAATATACTTTAATAAAATCCCACTACCTAATAGTATATTTTTTTTATTATATATAAGTAATTAGGATTCTCTATAATACTATTTAAGATATTAAATTATATATATATATATATATAATTCCTTCTATAAACTTGGAGAAATTCTTATATAATAACTTAGACTTTTCTTTTTAATAATCTATAGTATATCCTCTTATATTTAAATATCTATTTTACTATTAGCTTTATATCTTAGGGAACCTCTAAAGCTAATATAAACTATAGAGTTTCTTTCTTAATTAATATTATTATCTTATTTAAATAGATTTCCTTCTAAAGAAGCTAGTTATTTATAAGTTTATTATATATTTTAGCTATTATAGCTAAATTAATATATAATTAGATTTCCTTCCGAAAGTATATATTATTCTATATAATTATACATGAAAATAATCTTTCCTAAATAGTAATATTATCTTCTAGTGTTTCCTTAAGTATTTCTAGTTATAAATAGAGGGTTCTTAGGGTAGATAAGATAAATCAATATATCTTAATAATTCTAGTTTGTAACTAGATAGTAAAGTCTATAACTTACTAATTTTATTATTTATTAGTTTAAAGAATATAATAATAAAGATAATAATAACCTTATTTTATAATTTAATTTATATTTTATAGACGTTTTTATATTTATATCTAATTAGAATATTTTTCTCTACTCAAGGTTTTATCTTCTTAGATTTTATCTAAATTTCTAGATTAATATTAGCGAAATAGATATTTTTAATAATCTGGAGCTAACTTATTTTAGAAATTAAATTCTATTTTAGTTCTAGGTTCTTAGTTAATATCTAGATAGAAATTCTATTTAATATTACTGCTATATATAACTAGTTTTTAAGATAGATAATAGTTATTACTAGCTATACTTATAGGTATTCTGGAATATCTATATTAACTATTAGTATTCTAATTTTATTTAAAATAGTTTAGATCACTTATTCTAATATTCTATTCTATTTATAGATATATAGTAATAGAGTCTTAATTTTAGTATTATTATCTCTTAATATTACTGCCAGAAAGGTAGCTGTAGATTCTCCAATACTATTAGTATAAATTAATTATATAGAGAATCTAAAGTAGGTCTTCTATTTAATAATAAAAGTTTATATTTAATAGTCTAATATATCTTTTATACTATTAAATATTAATATTTTAAATTTTAACTTATTATTTATTACTAATAGGAAGTATCTCTACTATGTTACTAGCTTTATCTTTCTAATATTAATATAGATAATATAGTTAGCTATTATAATTCTTTCTTAGAGTATTTATAGAGAATAGTATAAACTTTTTAATAGATTATAGATTTTATATAGTATTAGAATAATATCTTTTAGTTATAATAAATATTCTTATATAAGTTAAATTATCTATTTTATTTTCTAGTTTTTAAAATAGTTTAATCTTCAGTATTATAGCTTTAAATTTGTTTTCTATTAGGCTGAGAGTAATATTATTATAGTGGCAGCAATTTACTAGCTTTTTATAGTAAGATTAAATTTCTACTTTAGTATATTTAGGTTAGTATAGATTACTTTATCTGGATTTATAATATTATTTCCTTAGAGGTATCCTTTTTTAAGGTAAAGCTATTTACTACTAAATATATCTGTAGGGAATCTTTTTATACATAGGATATTTCTAAGTTAAATTCTCAATCTATTATTAAATATTGATATAACTATTTTAATATACTTAGGATAGACTACTTTAGTATTAGTTATAATAGGCTAAACTTTTATTATTAGGATATAGATATTACATTATAATAAGTTATTAATAGTATAGATATTAGCGTTAGAGTTTTACAGCTAGTTTTTATTTAAGTATTTTACTATTCTTATAATATTCTTCTGGTAGAATTAGTATCTAACCTTTTTATTATAATCTTTCTGGAAAATATAGAGATTCTGGAAGTTAATATAGACTAAATAAAATTATAACTTCTTTTTAATTACTTTAGTTATAAATTACTTTATTCCTAGAGTCTTTTCTAATATTTTTATTTTAGTAGTTTTCTTCTTTTTAGAGTGGCAGTTTTAAGTAAAATATCTAATCTTTCTATAGTTATAGTAGGTAAATTTATTTTTCTTAGAGGATATAGTTTAAATTTTATGTTTACTTATTTGGATTATAGTAGACTAGATAAGAAGTAACTTCTCACTATAGAGATGGAATTTATTTATAGAATTAAACTATAATACCTCTAGACTTACTATATCTTTATACTAACTTTCTAATTTTACTTTAGTAATTTAATCTTCGTATTAGGAGTCACTTTTATATATAAATAAGTGGATAAGACTTTTATCTGTAATTACTTCTTTATTATTTTGGAAGTAATAAGTAAGTTTATTGAACTTTATAATATAATTTATAGGATTAGATTTTTTGAGTATTAGTAAGTAAGGTTAGTCTCTAATTTAACCTCTTAGGATAATTTCTGTTTTTATATAGGTTTATAAGAGGATTTTCTAGATCTTGAATTTATTATTAATAAAGGTAATTAATACTATTAGTATAGTTAAAATGTTATTTTTTAGTTAGTTATCTATAAATATATTACTGATTTTACTAATCTGGCTTTTTATTATAAAATTCTAAACTTCCAGTTTGAAGGTCATTTATATAGATTATATAAGCTAATTTGAACTATCTTGAAGGAAATAGGTTTTGGGGATTTTTAACTAGAAACTTTGAAATTAATTCTTAGAGGTTTCTTTATTTTGAGAATTATATATATTACTTTCAATAATTATTGGGGCTTTCTTTATTATAATATCAAATAAGGTTAGTAATATAGAAATATTATGACTAATAATAGATTTAAAATAGGTTATATTAGTTAATAAAGCTATTTCTACTTAGGATATTTATAGTGGAAATCTATATAACTTTAATATAATATTATTTTTATTTACTAGTATTTTAAACTTAGCCTAATACTACTTATATAAAGTAATCTCTTTCCCTTATAACTTAATAACTACTTTAAATACTTAGAGTTTCTTAATTAGCTTATTTATTATAAACTTACTACTATTATTACTTATATTTCTTTTAATTAGGTGGATATTTATCAAAGGTATTCTTATAGTAATTAATTAATATTTTATACGTATTTTATAAATAATTTACTATAATATGAATTATAGTAAACTATTATTACTAATTTAAATAGTTAGTTATATTACTATATAATAGAGACTATAAATAGAGATTTATTACATTTAATTAGGAAGCAAAATCTAATATATATTATATATAACTAAATATAACTATATACGCCGCATGAGGCTCTATTTTAATTAGTTTAAGTAGGGTAAAACCTATAGAGATACTATAAATACCTGAAACTTAAATAATATAAACTCTAACACTCAAATATATTATTTCTAATATACCCCTCCAGCCTCAAGGACTATATCTATAAGCTAGCCCTTTTAAATAACACTAGTTTAACGCTCTATTTATATCTTATAAGAGACTCCTTTTTATAGCTTTATCACCCTTATTAAACCTCTACCCCTATAGTAGGAAGAGTAATGCTATTTGCAGACTATTTAGATATCTTTTATTATCTAAGCTAAAGACGCCTCCTGGCGCCTCAGGTACCTCAGGCGCCCCTAAGCTCTTTTTTTCAACTATATCGTTATTAGATTTAGAGTCTATAAATTCCAACTAGTAGTTAAAAACCTTATTAAAGTCTTTAAATACCAGTATAAGTAAACCTTCTCAAAATTCCTCCTCTTACTATACTTTCAGGCAGTTTAACTAGTTTATTATATTAATCTAAATAATAAAAACGCTAAACTAATAGCTCCAGAGAGGCTTCATGAAGCTATTAGCTATAAAATCTCCGAAGAGTATATACTTAACTTTAAAGTATGCTCACTAAGCTTCTTATTATAACTAGTAGTTATAAATATCTATATACTATAACTTTATATATATTTATATTTTTTCAGTAGTTATAAAGTATATTATCTACTAATCATTATACTAAAGTTAGACTACTAGATAAAACTTATATATCTTACTTCCACTAAAAATATTTATTATAAAATCTACTTATAGTATAGTAATAAGGTAGCTAGCGAAAATAACTTCTTATATTACTTATAATAACATTAAAAACTCTACTTCAGTTATTAAAATAGTAATAATATCTTATTTATTAGCTTACTATACTATAAGACTACTAAAGAGATATATAGTATATACCTAAAAGCTTTTTTAATCCTTACTATTATCTATAAAACTAATATCTATAGTAATAATAAAGCTATCCTATAGATTACTAACCTCACAGCTAAACTTAAGATAGAAGTTTTTAGTTTTACTAAAGTATTATATTATTAACTTAGCTTTAATTTAGTAGTTATCTCTAGAATTCTGGTTAAAATAGGATAATCAGCTAGCTATATAAGTAATATCTAGTCTTATTATAACTGCAGCATAATTAATAAAGCTAATATCTTATTAGTAGTATTTAATCTCTATATAAGAAGCTTAATTAAATTATAAGAGGAGTTCTTTAAGTCTGAAGGATATATTAAACTATTTAATATATTATATATATTTTATAAGATACTTAAGAAGCTTTTTAATATAGACTATTTAAGAATACTATAGCTATTATATTATTTAATCTTAAATAACCTTAATACTAAGAAACTATTATAAATCTTTACTTTCCTTAAGATAATATTTCTTTCAGAGATCTACTAATAGTATAAATACTTCAGACGTATTTTCTAAGAAATAGGAGAATATATAGTTATTAATATAAAAGAAGAAAATAATATACCCCTTAAGCTAGTAATATAGCTTTCCTGCAGCAGGCTTAAAACTAAAATGTTTAAAGTCTACCTCTAGATAATACTACTAGAAAAACAAAACCTTTAAAAACTATGAAGTATTTTATTCAGATAGTAAATCTTTCAAAACTTTTAATAATTAAGTAGTATCTCTATATAGACTACTTTATTAAGTATTACTTAAATGATAATATTAACTATATTATACTAAAGTAACTTAAAATAAAAGTAGTTAGTAATTACTATAAGAATTCAAAAATATATACCTACTAATATAATTATATTAGTTTCATAGTTATCTTACAGCTATTAGTCTCTATAAATAATAAACTAAGTTTTATTTTAAGGAGATATTTATATTTATTAAACTTATAAATATAAACCTAGTAGTAACTTAGAATTTTCAAGCTCCTTATAAGAATTCTACTAACTTCACTCCAGAAATATAATTTAATATAACTCTTAAGATAAGCTTTTTCAGCTACTACTATAGCCTCAGTATATAGATAAGTAAATACTACTAAGTTAGATATAAGTAATAATAATAGCCTCTATTATAGAACTTCTAGAATAGAAGCTTCTACTCCCCTATATCTTAAATACTCTCTAATATCTAATTTACTTTATAGTTAAATTTATCTCTCAGACTTATAATAACCTTTTAGAGTTCTCTTAAAATTTAAATCTCAGGAACTCCCTCTAGCTAATAACTTATATAATCCTATAGCTACAGATAGAAATATCTAGAAGTATCTTAAAATAACTAAAAGGCGCTAGCTAAAAAAGTAGCTTTAAATAAAAATCTCCTAATTACTCTAATATAGTATCTTATCTATCCTTTACACTTAACTCTCTCTAGAGGTACCTAATCTCCTTACCTCCCTTTAGTCTTATCTATATAAATAAGATTATAGAAGAATATAGTAGATAACTCTAGAGAGGTTAATAATATAAACTTTACAGTTTTATATAAAGCTTTAGAAGGTTTAAAACTAGCTATAGTATAGATATAAAACCTTAAACTCTTATAACTACCCCCTATATCTTCAGTATAAATTACCTTATAAGGCTCTTTACTTAAGCTTAAGTAAATATCTAAACTAACTTTACACAGCTCTACTATAGCCAATTACTTTTATAACTAATAAGAAACTTTATTAAGATTAAACTTCTTAAACTTATCTTATAGAGAAGTTAAATCTCTATTAAAAAATATTATCTTATCAAAAGAAATATTATAAATTATAATAACTTTATTTTATGAAACATTCTATATCTAAAACTAGTAAGTTAAAATATAACTAAGTAAAAACCTAATAAAAACATACTTCTAAAAATAGATAAAATAGTTTCACTTAAGTTTTATATCTATAATAAGAATAAAATACTTATAGCTATATATATAAAAGTAAGATAAATCTAGCTTTATAATATTATCTTTTTAAGTAATCTTATAAAGCCTCTAATATAGTATTTACTAGTCTAAAAAGCTTATTAGTATATAATTATAAAGAAATACCACTACTCGCAAGGTTTTAGGCTAGAGATTATGAAGTAGTTTACTCTCTTACCTTATAGCCTTTACGTAAACCTTAATAACAGCTCCAATATACTCTATACCTCTATTTTAGCCTTATATATATAGTATAAATAACTTAAAGTAAATACCTTAAGTAATTAGAGTAACTTTCAGCTTCTTATACTTAGGAACCTTATTATTATACTTAAAAACCTTAATATTAATATTATACTAATACTTAAGAAGTAAGATAAAATTATTAAATATTATAATTATAATAACTTTACTATAATCTATAAGATAAAAATCCTATAAATAATTAGTAACTTTATCTATAAATATTAAAAAGGAAATATAACTACTATAACTCTAATAATAAGAGTGAAAGTTGAATATAATATACTCTCTAGAGGTAGTACATAAAGTACTCTCACGCTCTATATAGCAAATAATCTATTTTACCTTCCTAACACTATAAACCTTATATACTCTCTAAGTAAGCTAATAACTATTATACTTTAAGTAATTATTAGTAATATAAATATTATATATAGCTAAGATAAGGTAGTTAAGAGGCTTTCTCCCAGGATACTCTAACTACTAATACTAAAACTATTTATTATCTTTCAGAGATTTTTAAATAGTCTCTATAATATATCTCTTATAGTAATAGTATCTAGAAGAGAACTTATACTATACTAACTATACTACTAAAATATTTAACCTCTTATAAGATATATAATATTTAAGAACTTATTAGCTATATTGAATATTAATAGCTATAATCTCTAAATAGTTTCTTCTCTATAATTAAGAGAAGTAATTTAGCTTAATATCTTACTAGTAACCTTACTTTTATAACTATTAAAAAAAATAAAGTTTATAGTTAGAGAGATATAGAGAATAATATTATAGAGATATAACTTAACCTCCTTACTTTCTAAAATTATAATATAATTCTCAGTATCTCTATAGTCCTTAATAAATATTAGCTTAATACTATACTAAATATAATCTTTAGAGGAAACTCCTTAGAAGATTATAAAATACTTAATATTTTAAACAATATAAACTAAAATATCTAAGTTAAGAATAAATAAATCTTAGAGAGAATACTATTAAGATTCCTCTTATAATAAAATTACTATATAGTATTATAGTTACTTTAGCTAGAAAGCTAACTATATAGTTACTATTATCTAAAACCTTAGATTCTCTTTAAGAAGGCTAGATTTAAAGCTATTTACTATTTAATTCTCTCCTGTATTATAGTATTTAGTATCTAGCTTTTATATATAAGTAATAAGTATATGTAATAATAATATAAAAGTAGATAGTTTCTACTATATTTAAGAAAGTATAGAGATCTATCTAAACTATTAAAATATCTCTTACTACCTTAAGAATTGAAGTTACTATTTATAGCCTCTAAGGTGATATTAAATACTCTATAGCTAATTTTACCTTAATAGAGAGCTTCAGGAAGCTACTAAATAGCCTCTATAATAGCTAAAATAACTTTATTTAGTAATATTATATCTAATTAACTATAAACTATAAGTATATAACCCTAAGTATATATTTTAATTAGTAAGTACACTAGTAAGAATATAAAGTTGTTAAATTAAAATATTTCTATAATAGAAGGAGTATAACTAACTACTTAAGCTTTATATATAATATTTTACTACTTCTAAAACTATATTTTAGTTATTATCTTTATTATAAAATATTTAAACTCAAGGGACTGGAGTATATTATAGTATATAGCAGCTATATACTAGAGACAGAAATTATCTATAATACTAAAATAATTATAGAGATTAGTTAATTATATAGTAAGATTCTCCTCCATACTATAGTATTAGTATTAAGATACTTTATTTATATATTTAAGAATCTAAGCTATTATATAGACTCAGTTTAACTATTTATGCTAATACTCTTAAGTTCTCACTTAATAGAGGCTATAAATAACTATATAAACTTTCAGAGTCTTCTCGAAGAGATCTAAAATATCCTTAGTGTAGATACTTTTAGTAGCCTCAGGAGGAAGTTAGAGCTTCTTAGGATAAATTAGCTTTATAGAAGTAAACCTATTAAGAATACTAGGAATATTTAAATTCTCTAAAATACTAGTTTCAGATATTACTATAACTACTTTACCTTTTTCACTTTAGGAAAATCCTATACAAGGAGCTTTTAAGAAACTTCTAACTTAAAACCTTATTAAGAAGTCACTTTAAAGTTAAGATACTCCTATAGATTATAAACTCTAGCCTCTACTTAAAAGCTATTATACTAGATAATTTACTAATTAGCTTCCTTAAGGATCAAAATAAAGATATTTCCAGTAAATATTTTAGTATTTAAGATATATAAAATCATTATAATACATACGTTTTTACCTAGTAGCTTTTTAGTATTATAAGACTCTTAATTATTATATAAAATTAGGAGGCAAAATCTAGTATATATTACATATTACTAAATATAGCTATATACGCCACACGAGGTTCTATTTCAACTAGTTTAAGTGGGGCGAAGCCTATAGAGACACCACAAATACCTAAAGCTCAAACAGTGTAAACTCTAACACTTAAACGCATTATTTCTAATAAAATTAGGAATATAAAATAGTTAAGTATATAATAGATATATTATATTTAATATTATATATAAAAAATAAGCTTCCTACTTATATATTTATATAATATAATTTAGATAAAAATATATTATATTCTTATAACTATTTATCTTATATTTATTACTAAAGTTTAAGATATTATGTCTATTTTACTATACGTTTATAGTAGTTTCCTAGAACTTTCTGGAATTAGATTTCCAGGGGAAATCCCCAGGAAATCCCTAGTATCCCTCCATAACATAAGTCAGAAAACAAATCCAACGTAAATCCATACATACTTAGATTAAACCCTAGACTATAGGGTTAACTTGTTGTATATAAAAGGCTAGCCTTAACTAAGAGGTATAGTATTACAGCTAATAACGTCTCTACCTTCAGTGTCCATATGCATATATACGCACGCATACGAACAACACTACCAATTAAGCTACATCGTCAAAAGGTACGTAATAATAAGTTATCCACTTATTATCTAGCTGCACTTAAGTAGGATATACCATACGGAGCTAGCCTATAACAGATAGAACACTACTATATTCTTCTTTATTATATATATAAAATTAACTATTAAAAATATCTTTTATTATCTTAAGAGTATTACCTTCAGGTTAACGTGGTTGATAAGCAAGCTGCTCAGACAAGCGAGCTGCCCAAGCCTTATCACACTTTAAAAGCTAATTTTTAAGTATTTTTAAAACGTTTAAATTTAAATAAAGAATTATAAACTTTTATAAAGTGTTATCGATAA